>UESW01004036.1:994006-1020155 GCA_900491605.1 Calamus simplicifolius
TAGGATCCTCAAAGGTCGACTTAAGCTTAAGCACAGACACCAAAAGCATGGTTGGTGCATGTGCTTGGTTGGTGCAACCTTTGTCTTTTGATACCATTCCCCAGGAGTTACATGTTAGGAGATAGAGGTGGCAATGGGTCAAGTTGGGTGAAAGTTGAGGTGACCCAAAAAACTGTCAACCATGTCCGGCCCATTTATAATTTGTACAAAACCCAACTATTTTATATTCGCAGATACACAATGTCAACCACTTATAACTTCACTTTTTAGTTGTATACCTTATAAAAGATGATATACATAGTAGAAACTATCGCAGCAAAAGAATGACAAATCTTAAGTATGCTATCCACTTCCTGTTCTCCTTCACCATCAACTACACCACCTTCCTGATCACCAGAGACAAGCCTTGGCCAGCACATAGCCCCCCAACTATTACCACTGCTGTAGGTGCCTATAGCCAGGTTTTAAGGGTTTGATGAACCCATGATGACCAGTTAGAGATCCAAGGGTCAAATCCAAACCCAAAACATTTGCAACTGTGTCAATCTTAAGAATCCCAAACTCAACCCATTCATTTTAGGAAAGCTGGCAGGTCCAAGTCAGAAATTGCCACCCTTATTAGAGGGCAAGGCTTTTTCATTGCGGAGAAAGGAGGAACATTAAGTAAAAAGGGCTGAGACATGGACACCATCCAGTAAGCGATATGAAAATCTACTAAAAAGAAATTGATAGACATTCTAAAACTGCAAAACCATAACTTCAGGTCCGCAAAACCGGTACTAGAATATGTACCAATACATTACCAATTCGATACGATACCATACATACTTGCACCAAGATATGATGCAAATTCTTTTCTCACTCTTAATTATAGTATCACTTAGTACCGAATGGTACAAAGTGGTCCAATTTAGTTCAGGATGATTCAGTTCAAATCAAATCAAAACTTGATATTGTATCGATACCTTACCAGTATAGTAGAGTCGGTATGGGTCAGCATGGTAGACCTTGCCACAATTCATTCTTATCATTGCTCGAGTCAGAATTAATATAGCATGCAATTATGACCTATAACAGCTGAAAAATGTACTGGTTGGGTGAAGGTCCACTTCCTTTAAGTTAATTTTTGAATATATAGCATACACATAATATAAGTCATGGATAATTATTAAACCAATTGAACTTTTTATTAATCCAAATATTTGGGACAATGTCTATGTTGAGCAAGTGCAAATTGTTAATTGGAAAGTACGGCAGCTTGAAGGACATGTAAAGAAGAAGAGTTTGGTTTGATGATGATCCCTACTTCAAAATATTCAAATGGCATACTAAAAGTAAGCATGGATTAATGTTGATAATGAATTAATTCAACCCTGAACAGCTGAAATTATGGCACACATTCATGATCAGATATTAGCCAATAAGTTAGATATTAAACCCCTCTGGAGCCATATCCAACCATATAATGGCTTACTAATCGGTAATATAAAAGTTATCAAGGACAGATGCAGAACAAAAATATCTTAATGCCAAATGTACTACATAATGTGCAAGTCATTATGCTTGTGCCCATGGATAAGTTATTTAAAACAAAAAAATCAAATCAAAGGTCCCTAGTGTACTAGATTTAGTTGAAAATGCACATGAATGCTAAAATAATAGAACCCTTGTATTGCCTTGTAAACCAAACAAAAATGTGGAAGGACCTTCATTTCCTAAATATTGCCAGCTTATAAGCTTTTAAATATGCACCATTGATTAAAAATAAAAACCATCAACTTTTATGATATTTACTCATGATGACAAAATTCCTAATACCCAAACCTAAAAGTAAGACATTAAATAAATAGCAATTAGTTGATAAAGTGAGACAAGCAGCACCAGACCTTATATTTTAAATATCCTTCAAGAACATCTAAAAGTAGAGGACCACTTCCACCACTCCTGTTCATGTCATACCCATTTTTGCTACTAAAATCTCGCAATTCAACTTTCCAAAACTCCTTTGGCTGAAAAGCAGAAATAACATATGAAGGTAAGAATTGTTACCGTAAAACTTTTATGATAAAGCTTTGTAAAATAGCAGCTCTGCAAAACGTAGAATAAATTACATGATTACCAAATTGCACTCAGGCAAGTAAACTTTGAGCGTGTGGCCTAGCTGGGCCCACTCCAAGTATTCACATAGCTGGGCTCACTCCAAGTATTCACATATTAATGCTGTGAGTAGCTTTCCTGTAACAAGTAGAAGGTATTTATCAACATAAGTAGAAACAAGAACAAAAACTAAGATGGCCTGGAACAGAACTTACGAACAAGAGAAGCCAGTTTCCAACGCTTTACTTCTATCGAGCTGAGATTAGTTCATCTAGTTCTATGATTAGCTAAAGCACATAAAGTGGACTTAAAATCAAACAAAAATTTGAACCAGGAGAATCTGACAAAAGAAATCTAAGTCAAAGGGCTCAATTAAATCACAGCTCAACTTATATTATAGAATATCACATGACTTAAGTTACAAGATTATCTAAAAAAAATATAATGCCACCTATAGTAGAAGATGGAAGAATCGGTTTGGCTTATGGTTTAAATCCTCTACTTAATCCCCAGAAATGTTTTCAATTTTGTTGACTTGATAGTTTGCTAGGGTTAACATATGAAAGCAAAGTGCTTGTAAGTTAAGTGGGCACAATTTCATATGATTCAACCAAATTGACCCAACTAAGAGAACCATAAGCATGGCCAAGCAGTGAAAAACACATCTCAGCTCATTTGTTTGAGACCTTAGGTAACAAAAAGAATGCACTTATTCTGAGTTTAAAACCCTCTGGTCTAAATAAAAGACTTGTCAGCAATAATACAGCTGAATTCTTAAAATCACATAAATCTAACAACTGATCCACCATAACTCTGAAAGCATAAGCAGAAACCTGAAGGAGAGGTATGCAGCTGCTTAGCACGCTCATTGCAGCTACCAAGCAATGCAGGACGTACACCGTCTTCATTTTCTAGAACCTGATCCTCTTCTTCTATTGCCTCAAAGACACTTGCCCTCAGCTCAGCCTGCCGCGATATTTGACAAAAACCATGGAAACCCAAAATTAGCTGTTTCAACAAGTAATTACTGGATATTTAAATAGCCTCCCTCATTATGGACTGCAAATACTACCACACAAGAACAAAGTTAACTTTTTATAAAAGTTCAGAAATGACATCAGAAAAATGTGTACCAAACACAAACATGCTTCCAGCGGAGATAATTAAACTCTTTGGAGAAACCCTAATCCATAAAGCAAGTTGCAGCAGAGAATTGCATCAAATCATCAATCCCATGTTTAAAAACCAAACATTTCTTCGCTGAATGATCACAAAGGTCAGGACACAATCTCACAGAAACACCCACCTTTTGTGATGCCATGCGGCCATAAAATGCAGTATAAGATCAAGAGCAAGAACGCTATAAAACCTGAAATCCTCAAAAGCCAGATCAGAAACATGCATTTACTTATGCTTCTATAACAAAAGATGAGAATACGGTGGATGCTACCAGTAAAAACTCCTACAAAACTATACCCAGATGCCTTAGTTCTTCCAATGCTACACTATAGCATTTTCTCGGAATTATAAGCAAAGAAATACAAAAAAGCCCCCAATTAAACCTTACAATAGAATCAGTTCAAGAGACAGAAAAGAAAACCCATCCATTAGGACGAATCTCTTCGGAAAAATTCCGGATCTCGAATACGTACAGTAAAATTAACATTAAAAAAAAAGTGAAGAAAGAAGAAGTAAAACCCTAAAACAGAGACGATTTCATTCGATGCAAGCAAGAGAGAGAGAGGGGGGGTCGGAGGAATAAGAGGAAGAGGAGATTACCCTAATCTTAGCGAGGACGCCTTTCTTCTCAAGAGTGCGAGTGACAAGGGTCTTCAGGTCCATCATCTCCTCGCGTAATCGTCCATCTCGCCCTCGCCTCGCTTTCGCCCTCGCCCTCGCTTTATTCCGCTTATGGCGTCCACGTGAAGCGACCTTCGCAGGTGGCAAGAATCGTGTGACGCTCCCCTCTCCCACAAATGCCACAGAAATCATCCTGATTGTCGTCCCGATTTGGGAAGTTTTGTTTCTTGACGGCTGTGATTCAAAACTGATTTATAGGTCCATCTGAGTTATATAGAGCTAAAACCTTTATATAAGGTACCGCATTCAATTCGAATGCCACTATCGCCAATCCGGTCGTCCTACGTCGGTGCCATGTTCGGAGCGCCGGACAAGGGGAAAACTGAGAAAGAAATAGGGTCTCTTCGCTCAATCAATTGCATATATTGATTTTTTTTTATTTGTTTAATGTCTTTCCTTCTCTTACCCGTTAGCAAACAGAACATCAAAAATTAAAAAAATAATATAAAAAACTATAAGTTTGGAATGAGGGCCTTGGCTTTAGTTGAACGCTCAAACAAATTATTTATATGAGGGGTAAAATAATGTCACCGCATTACGAGGGATAAAATAATATCATCACATTGGTAAAAATTTATCTCTAAGCTCTGATCCACTAATTGTTATCATTCTTCTTTGCAAAAAAAAAGGATAAGCAACTTCACTTACTATCTTCATATCTTGACAAGGTCAAGCTATCTTCATTCCTCAGCAGAGTCAAGCTATCTTCAAACCTCGATAGGGTCGAGCTATCTCCATATTTGGCAGGACCAAGCTATCTTCGAACCTTAGCATAGCCCAGCTATCTCCGTACATTAACAGTGTCGATCCTCATCACCTCAATGTAAGCGCCATTGCTACTTCAAACCACACCAGATATTTTGGAGGATGAACCACCCCGATTATAAGGATTTCGAAGTAAACTTTCCAAAACAGAAATAAAAACAAAATACAGCACTCCATCCATGATCAACGAAATTTCAAATTTTTGATAGAGCATCCGTCAGCTTCATCAACTATCAATCCCCGTAAATGACGAAATTTTGGTTTTATCGGATGCCAACTTCCTAAACACGCCCGAAAAATCAGGTAATTGCTTACCTTCTCGGCAGCACATAAATACTTAATCCCAGGACCCTTCAGGTATACATCTCGAAGGCAATTCTAAGCTCTCACAATCCAAGCAGAGGTCATTGCTCTTCAAAAACCTTCTCTAAGATATCCTTCTATAATAACCTTCTCCTTTCATCCGCTTGCCCAGGATTTTTCAGTGACTTGAACATCGGAGGGTCTTCCGCAAGGACCATCCCCTTTGATTTCTACGTAAGGACTGTCTTGCAGGTCCATTCGGATGGAAAAGAGCTATCTGGATCCCGATGTGTATCATCCCCAAACCAGATATTGAAATCAACAGCAATGGATTGCGCTAGAAGGAGGGTCCAAGTCCCTTTGAAAACTTGAAACCAAGGAGAAAAGGTTCAAGCAAGAAGGACATATCCTCAATGGCCAATCGCATGAGAGCAACCACCGATGCTCTGGATCAGGCCGCTTCCCAAAGGCCTGAACCCACAAGTAATACGACGCCCTCACAACTGCCATCGACCGAGACTTCGCCATTATCCATGGCTTTCGTCACCCAGGACCATTTTGGCGCACTGGTCCAACAAGTTCAAGCCCTGATGCAGTTGGTGCAGGGCCTCCATGGAGTCCCTCCACCGGTTGCACCTGCTCAACAGTACTTTGGTGGAGTAGGTGCCTCAGTTCAACCAATAGCTCCTCCATACAACCCACCTAAGGCCATGAGCCATCCACGACAACCCAGCAGTGAGAAAGAAGTGGAACTCACACCGCAAAAGGGCGGAGATGAGAGTTTACATCGGTCCCGTCAGGCCCGCTCCTTGTCTTCAATATTCTTATGCCATGATTCGATGCTGCAGCCGCAATCTCCCTACCCAGCCTCTCCGATTGTTTGGAACAAAGCAATGGAGTGGAAAATCCAAGAGATACGTCTGCAGTTGGATGCTGTCAAACACGCGTCCCATCCTCAGCCCCGGGTGGAGCAGGGTCCATCCTTTATTGATAAAATCATGAAGGAGGTGGTCTCATCTTATATCAAACTCCCTACCATTAAGCCATACAATGGGATCACCGACCCGATGACCACATGAGCAGCTTTCGATCCATTATGATGTTCCACGGGGCATCAAATGCGATCATATGTCAGGCCTTTCCCTCTACTCTAAGGGGGCCCGCTAGGATATGGTTCAACACATTGAAGCTGAACTCTATCAACTCCTTCAACGAATCTACAAAACCAGCTCGATCTCGCACTATATGTTTGTTCGCTCCCGAATCTACAATTATTATCTTGCATAGACTTATACTCTTCTTTCATCGCTTTAATCCACTTTTTTGAGTTGAAACCTTATATGGCTTTAAGAAAGTTGACAGGATCATCTTTCGTCATGCTATTATTTTTTTTCATATTCCTAGAGAAATACTATATAATCATCTGGAATAGCATTCTTTTTTTCACTAGTGGATCGCTGCAAAAGCACTTGTTCTTGAGATTGTTGAGTTTGTACCTTTGAGGATTTAATAATAATTTTTTGTTGTTCTGAAATTGCAACTTGATCAATGATAGGAACAGTTAACGTATTGAGTCCAAATATACTCTTGAGGTTGTTGAGTTAATGGATTTGCATAAGAATAATATATGAAAGGAAACTATTATTAAAGAAGGATGAGCGGCATGAAAAGGAGCCCTGCATAAAAGATAGCTTAAAAATTTTAGAAGAAAAACATGTGAGAAAAAGAAAAGAAAAAATTTAGGAGCCTTTGGCCAAGTTTATTAAGAATTTTATTTAAAGGAACTTAATGATTATTAAGTTTGCCAATGATTATCAAATTATATGCTTATAGGGAAGAAAGATTTAGCAGATTTGGAAAAGAATAATATATAAAAACATAAAAAGAGAAAAAAATTAGGGGCACTTCGGTTAATAGTATATTTATTAAAAATTTAATTTATCATCGTATCATGAGCTACCATTACCAAATTTTTTGGCCGATTATTAAGGATTTATTAGAATAATTGGCTAGGAATAATCCCGTAATTAATGCAACAGAATTTTCAAAAGTTTTAAAGAGAAATAGCTCTTTCTTATCTATTTAACACTAGACATGCCAAAAATAAATATTGTTCGCCTTAGGAAACTTCTGTTACCTAATTTTCACCCATACTAAAACGTCTCACACAACCAAATGCCTTCAAAAAAATCTCAATTATCAAAGAATGTGAATTTTTTAATCCAAAAAAAGGATGAGATTGTTGTTTTGTAACTACATGCCTAGAGTTTTTTTTATTTGGCTCTATAGAACAAAAAAAATTATTATTATTTATTATTCTAATATTATTATTTAATAATATATTATTAAAGAATATATATTATTCTATTATTCTATTATTATTATTCTTGCCATAATTTATTATTCTATTATTATTATTCTTTAATAATAGGCGCCCATGCCATTGTTGGGGGGAACACCACAACATTTGCACTCCATGAGGTCAGACCATTGTAGGGGATATTAAAGAATCTTTTTAACCGTTACAACTCTCAATCAATCTCCCTACAAACTTGGGGCAACTATTCTCAACCAATCTTCCTACAAACTCAGCAACATCAATACTTTCAGCAGCCTCAGATTTATCAATAAATCATCCATCAGTGTCACAACAAAATAGTTTTATCAATTTCAATATGATCATTATCTCAAGCACGATTGCTATTGTGAGTCTATAAATATTATAATCTGTAAACACTTACGATTAATTCATTACAATAAATATTCAACTTATATTATCTTTCATGATATCATAGCTTTCTTTAAGAGCTTGATCCAACCTTTATCTTTTTTTTTTTCCTTTGCCATGGTGTTTCTAATTCTATTGCTACTATATCACCCAATTCTTCTCCAAGAGCTCAACTCCCCCCTCAAACTTGCAAAGTATATTTACTTCTCTTGGAAAGCTCAATTTAATGCTTGTTTTTTGGCCTCAATTTTCTTGGCTACCTTGACGGCATATTTGCAAGTCCTACAATTGTAACTCAAAAGGGCCATACCACTGCAAATCTGGCTTACGTCTCTTAGCACTACCAAGACCAGCTCATTCTTCATGCCATGCTTACTTCATTAAGTGAATTTGTTATCCCACTTATCTCATCTGTCACATCAAGTCATAAAGCATGATCTCATTTATCCCGACTCTATGCAAAGAGATCCACTACACATATGATTCATCTCAACACATATGATTCATCTCAACGATAAATTAACCATGATCACTCCTAAAAAACTTTCTGTAACAATTATCTTGTTTCTATTAAGCAGATTGCAAATGAACTCACTATTCTTGAGACCCCAAAGTAATACTGATCTTTTAGTCCATGCAACTTGTGGCCTTGGCCCTACCTACAAAGAGCTCATCACTGTCATTCGAACAAGTGATTTTATGGTATCTTTCAAAAAACTTTTTGATAAAATCATAGATAATGAAACCTTTCTTCTTCATAATGAAAATAAAATTCCGATCCCATCCTACCCACTACAAATTTGGCTAAACACAATAACACACCACCTTGTTTTTCTAAGCCCAATTTCTCATCTCCTACATCTGGTCCACTCTTCATCCATTTACCTACCACTGAACATTGTAAATCCTCTTCTCTCCTGCTCCATCTTCCTCTACTTCATTTTCTTCTACTTCTATCATTTGTTAATATTGCAACAAATGTGGTCATGCTATATGTTAGCCTGGGTGCCATTAATTCATCCACACGATATCCCAAGAGTCCTTGAGACTCTTCAACTCTTCGGATTCTGAGGGACACTTCTTAAGTTAACCCTCTGGCTTATCCGCTGGTGATAGCCATCTTTAAATAGAAGACCGAAGGTGTCTTCGTGAGGAGGTCTTCTAAGTGAGAGATGCATCCGAGGGTCACTGAAGGGCTCTTCCTCCTCTCCCTCACCGGTGCTACGGTTTAGGGGCATGGACATACAGGAGACTCTGGTAGCCCCCAACGACCGACGATCTATTGCTTCCGCTGCTGCCAAGATTGCGGTATGTCCCTTATCTCGACTCTTTCAATTGGTATCAGAGCCTCGTCGGTTGTCATCGGCAAGGGGAGAGGATGTTGAGGAATAGGCCTTGGGTGTTGGTGCAATTTCAACAAAAAAAAAATAGGGGAGGTTCCGCTGTGGCCATGGGTGCAGCAGCGGACCTCGGAAAGCACGGGGGAGGGTCCATCCGATCCTCACCGGCGGCTGGGAAGTTCTTCTCCGGCCGCTTGGGATCCTTCCCACTTCTTCCCCGGCCGTCGGTGGCCCGAGACTTTTTTTCTTCCCTCGGTTGGAGGGCCTGTCACAGGCCAGGATGCTCTTGTTAGCATCTCCCTACCCTGCCCGAATGTCCATGTTGCCACTGTGGCCACCGAAAGCTCTCCGGCGGCCGGCAACGCATCGTGCACTACCGGATTTTATCTCGGGTCTGTCTTTCAGCCTCTTCCCCGGCCGCTGGAGGGCCGGGGATGATCTGACCGCCACCAAGTGGGCGGTGGCGGAGTCGGTTGCAGCACATCGTCAATAAGATGTGAGTGGATCTGCATGTGTGAGCAATAATTCGTTAATTCGATAGATGGGTTTTCATATTTTAATGGTGATTTGTTTTCTTGGGCCATATTGAATGATCTGTCGGTTACAGTGCCATGGAATGGCTTCCCTGTTTTTTGAGTTGATGGCACCACCTGTAAATGGTTGGAAATCCAGGGGTAATTTAATTACCCAACCAACAACCAATAATAAAAAACAAATAAATCAAAAAGAGGTGCTATTGCTGACGTTCAGCATTTGATGGGTCTGTCACGTAGCTCTCAATGCTGGCCACGTGCCTATTACTTGGCAGCTATGTAGCGGAAACATGGCAGCTAAGTGATAAATCATAGAAAATTAGAAAATATCACAAAAATTTGTAGAAAAATCATAAAAATTTATAGAATATCATAGAAAATTTATTAAAAATTTTCTTGCTGTGGCATGGTGGTTTATGCTCTATGCATGAATATTTTTATTATGTTTGATTTTTTCTGTGCATTTTTTTCTGGATGCATAATTATTTATGCTTAGTGTATAAATATGATTTATGCATAATTCTGCATGTTATTATTGTTGACATAATTATTTATGCTTAGTGCATGAGGGGTATTTATGTCAAATGCTATGAATTTTCTTCGAGCATGTTTATTTATGACTTGGTGCATAAATATTTAAATCATTGGATTTGTTCCAACATTGGTTTTGTCGACAATATAGATATGTTCTATAAAAAATTATGTGTTCCATCTCATTAAATGAGTGATGATTATAAAGGAACATTCGTAATCTGCTTATTTTTCTAGATATCGGTATACACTTATATGTGCCTAATGTCCATACCTTGCTTGACTGAATGCAGTGATGGCCTTCAAATATGTGATAGCTGATCTCAACAAAGGTGAGAAGCTAGATGGACAAAATTATGAAATGTGGCATAGGAAAATTCAATACCTGCTGAATGAATTAGAAGTCTTGGAGACCCTGACAACTAGTATGACACCACCAGCGCCTGGCACTACTGAGCAACATTGCCTTGATCGAGAAGCCTATGACAATTGGGTCAAGAAAGATCATTGTGCACGCTTTACTATGTTGAGCAGCATGCACAATGATCTTATTGGCAACTTTGAGCATTGCCAGACTACTCAGGATATGTGGAACCAGCTCAAGATCAGGTTTGGTCAAACTTCGGCCACAAGGCTACGTGCCTTGAACCTTAGATTCATACAGTATATCAAGGATCCTGATCATTCCATGTTGACCCACCTTCGTGTGATGGGAAACATGATTAGGGATATGAAAGCTGCTGGAGTTGACCTTACTGATGAGCAACAGGTCCTAGCAGTGATTCGTTCACTGCCCGACCCTCAGTGGAGTCAGATGAAGCTCTTGATGACTCATAGTGAGCACATCAAGACTTTTGAGAATATTGCTCGTCACCTTGAGCTAGAGGCTGAGCGTATTGAGACTTCCCTCCCTTTGGCCTATATGGTTACTGGTGAGTCTTCGAGGCCCAAGTACAAAAAGAAGGGAAAGGCATGTCACAGGAGTGCTTAGGGATATAAAGGAAAAACTGTGGCCAAACCTAAGAGAGGACGTCGAGGGGGCAAGAGAGATGTGACAAAGATTAAGAGTTACAAATGTGGAGCTAAAGGCCACTTTGCTCATGATTGTACTGAGCCAAAGAAGGTATGCTCCATATTAAGCTCTCTCTATTTTGTTCATATGCATTAGTTGCTGACACTCTCCCTGATTGGATTGTAGATTCGGGAGCGAACAAACATATAGTGCGAGATCGAGCTAGTTTTGTGGATTTTCACTGGATACTTGTAAATACCCAGTTTGTCGTGCTTGAAAACGGTATGCGTGAGCAGGTTTTGGGTGTAGGAGCATATTGTGTTACGCTTCGTGGTAGATATGTGTTGATCCTACATGACGTTTTGTATGTACCAACTATCCGGTGTAATCTTTGTTCTGTTCTTGCCCTGTTGGCACTTGGTTACACTTTTAGTTTTTCTGGTGACCGTATGTCAGTCTATCTGGATGGTGTTTTATCCTTTTATGGATATTTGTCACAAGAATTCTTTAGACTTGATGTTGAATTGTGTGCTTCTTACTCCTCTTTTTCTTGTGCTTCTATTCCTGCCTGTGATGATACTTTTCTTTGGCATGCCAGACTTGATCATATGGGCCAAGATAGGATGGCACATATGGCTAAAGCTGGGCTATTAGGCCCTCTTACCAAGATAAGTCTACCTGTGTGTGAGTCTTGTCTAGCAGGAAAGGCAATAAGAAAGCCTTTTGGTAAGGCTACTAGGGCCTCTCATCCATTAGAGCTAGTTCACTCTGATATCTATGGACCCATGAGTGTCAAGGCGTGACATGGCACTTCCTATTTCCTCACATTTATAGATGATTTTTGCAATTCGGGTATATGTACTTGATCTCCCACCGCTATGAAGCACTGGATTATTTCAGACGATTTTTAGCTAAGGTAGAAAATCAGAAGGAGAGGTCTTTAAAGACTCTTCGAACTGATAGAGGTTGCGAATATCTATCTGAGCAATTCTAGCGGCTCTGTGAGGAAAAGGGGATACGCATGCAGCTTATCATTCCTGGGACACCGCAACAGAATGGTGTTGCTGAGCGTCGCAACAGGACTTTACTAGACATAGTTAGGTCGATGATGGCGCAAGGCAATCTTTCAATCAGTTTTTGGGGAGATGAGCTGGTGACTGCTGCCTACATCCTTAACCGTGTCCCTAATAAAATGGTACCCTCCACTCCATATGAGCTATGGCATGGCACGCAACCCTCTGTGGATCATTTGCGCCCTTGGGGCTCAGCAGGATATGTTCACAACGCCTCCCATAAGTTGGGAAAGCTTGGTCCCAAAGCCAGCAAAAAGGTGTTCATCAGGTACCCTGAGAATTTGAAAGGTTACGTGATGTATGGTGCACATCCTGATGGAGGGTTGACTGAAGTGGAGTCCAGAGATGTGGAGTTTCTAGAGAATGAATTCTCGAGCATTGGTAAATTAGAAAGGACCTGTCTCTGTATGAGTTACAGGAGGACCTTCCTACTATCTCTGGCGAGGGAGGAGATTTTCGACCTATCTCTGAGATCGCCACAGATAGTGGGAATGCTAGGCCCAGTGGGATTGTCGCACCAGACAATTATAAGATAGAATGTTATACATATAAGGCAGTTCCATAGTCTATACATATAAGTATAATTGTATGTAAGGCCTGATTACTATAATTATAAGATAGAATGTTATACATATAAGGCAGTCGGAAGACTTAAGACAGCATGTTAAACATATAAGGCAGTTCCATAGTCTAGCAAAGCAAAATGGATTGGTAATTTCAGCATCTAAGATTAAAATCTTCCAGACCAAGATAAGGTTTTTAGGACACTATATATCATAGCACTATCAAGCCCATTGAGAGATCTGTAGAGTTCGCAGACAAATTTCCAGACGAGATCAGAGAAAAAAACCCAGCTACAAAGATTCCTAGGATGCCTTAACTATGTAGCAGATTTTGTCCCAAACCTAAGAATCACCCTAGAACCTTTGTATGCTCAGCTTAGGAAAAAGAAAACAAAATAGACAGAAGAGCAAACCCAGATCGTCAGAAAAGTAAAAACACTGGTCAAAAAGCTTCCCTGCCTAAACCTACTAAATCCAGCAGCATTGATCATTGTTGAAACAGATGCCTCAGATATATTCGGAGGAATTCTTAAACAAAAAATCAGTAATAGGGAAACTTTAATCAGATATCATTCAGGAATATGGACCAAGGCTCAAATAAACTATAGTACAATAAAAAGGAAATTCTATCAATTGTATCATGCATTCAGAAGTTCCAAGAAGACTTGTATTTTAAAAGGTTTCTTCTTAAAATTGATTGCAAATCAGCAAAAGATATTTTAGAAAAGGATGTTGAAAATATTGTTTCAAAACAAATTTTTGCAAGATGGCAAGCTATTTTATCGGTATTTGATTTCGAAATAGAATTTATAAAAGGAACAGAAAATAGCCTACCAGACTTTCTAACCAGAATTCCTTACAGGAACAAAATGTCAGAAAAGCCCAGATCCAAAGCCTCCTACGCCAAGCCCATGACCTTGGTACCTCTCAGAACCATCACTCCTATTAAAAACCAGTACTCAGTCCTTGCCTCACCATCCCAAAGTTACTCCCAGGCCACTCAGAAATGGTCGCCTCCTGGCCTAAACCAAACCAAGCTAAGATGGTCACCTCCTAGCCCAAATCAAACTAAGCCTAGTCCACCAAGTCCTGTTGTGACCAGACCTAGTCCACCTAGGCCACCTCCAGTCAACCCATACATACCAAAAAATTGTTCCTTAACAGTAAAACTATTAGAAAAGGATGAACTAAGTGACCAGCAGACTCCCAGACTATCCAGAATATTCCCGTCAGTAGATGGCAAAATAATCCAATATCATTTACCTACCGGATATGAGGTACCCTTAAAATCCCAAGAGTATTATGAATTCATATTGGTAGACTCAGATTCTGCAGAAATAACCCATACTCCAGAACCCAATTCGGAAGTCATAGCTTACTCGAAGTGCAAAATCATGAAGTTCATCACCAAGGAAGAATGGGGAAATCCTTACCAGTCCAAACATTCTCCCAAACCTATTCGCCCCACAGTACAACTACTTTGATTACCAAGAAGCCTGGTTCAAAGCCTTCTACCTTAAACCCACAAATCACAGTTGGTTCTTCAACTTCTGCCAAAAGTTCAACAGAAGAATCCCAAATTGGGTCCATAATTGGTGGATCTACTTTGGATTAGCTAAAGACATTTTACCAGAAGAAATTCAACACTCATGGGACTATTTCCAGATACGGGTTTGAAATTTCAAAGTACGACGA
The DNA here is from genome assembly GCA_900491605.1 of Calamus simplicifolius. Taxonomy (NCBI): domain Eukaryota; kingdom Viridiplantae; phylum Streptophyta; class Magnoliopsida; order Arecales; family Arecaceae; genus Calamus; species Calamus simplicifolius. Next base: position 1,008,507 of record UESW01004036.1, read on the forward strand.
ATAGTCAAAATGAACAGTAAAAGTGAACAGTAAAAATGAACAGTAAAAATGAATAGTAATCTTTTGGAAAGACTGAAATCCGGAAATTTATATATATATCAAAGCTTATACTAGGCTTGCAAGATACATTGCATGATTCTCTTACATAAAACCGAATAGAAACTCACAGTCACACAAAGCTGGTAAAATGCTGGTAAATGAAACTGGCTTGTGGGAAATGGCTACAGTCCGAGGTCGAACTGCCTGTAGAATTCTTCTGCTTGCTTAATGATGATCTGAGTGGTAAGATGGTTTATCTGGTGTACTGTCTGTTCGGAGTGGTATTGGAGGGTTCTAATGGCAAGGCTGATGAATTCCTGGTAGATAAGTTCGAGTTCAGGGTCTGAGGTTTTCTGGGAATTTATGTAGGCTATCATGTCTAAGATTTCATAGGTAAGGTTGGTATAGGTTAGAAGGTCCTCGGAGATGAAGGGAGTCATGGATGTAGCAAGGCGGATGTTGGTTGTTGTTTGAGTGGTATTGAGTGGTGCATGGATGAAGGCTAATGGAGTTAGAAGTGGGTAGTGAAGGCGGAGTGAGGAGCTTGCCTTCTGAGGAGGCGGTTCCTTCTTTATATAGCCGAGGGAAGGCTATCTTGGTCTATTCCTTTCTGAGCAGTAACGGAGATGCAGTCAATAAGAAGGACGATGATTTGATGGCACAAGGTCAGGAAGGATAATGATAAGGGAGGCAACGGGTACAATTATTGGTGGAGTGGGACCATGGTGGTACAATGATTTAAAGTGGAGCTGCCAGGAGGGACAATGATGAGGGAGGCAGCGGGTACAATTATTGGTGGAGTGGGACCATGGAGTCTGGATTTGCACCTAAGGGGTATAGTGGTTTAGGACATTTGGCGAGCACTGCAGCACATGTCCGGCTGCATTTGTGACCTTTTTCAGGACAGTGCTCTCAATGGTAAAGAAAAAGTCTGTCTGGGTTACTGGAGTTTCACATGCCATGACTGTGGTCTGGTTGTTGGAGATTCTTGGAGTTGGCAGGCTGCCACTGTGGTCGGCAGGTACGAAGTTGTGATGTTGATTGGATGAGGCCTATTGGGAAGGCCTGTTGTCTTCTGGAGTTGGCAGGCTGGTCTGAATGAACTGGGCTGTGCTTGGACAAAGCCTATCTGGAAGGCCTTGTTGTCTTCGGCCTGTTGTCTTCTGGAGTTGGCAGGCTGGTCTGAATGAACTGGGCTGTGCTTGGACAAAGCCTATCTGGAAGGCCTTGTTGTCTTCCTTATGATGATCATATAATGTTGTAATCCTCATAAGGGTCTTGTGCAAACTGCATTGTTGTTGGGTCTGGTTGTGTTGATCCAGTGTCTTCTTCGTTGTCTGAGTCTCCAAGTTGAGATAGTTCTTCCAATAGTTTTTTCTTCAATTCTTTTCTGTTGGGAGGTTTACCTGTTGTTGGAGGGACTGGTCCCTTTTCAGGCTTTGGAAATTGTTGAGGATGATCATAAGTAATAAGCCACAATTTGATGTTGTTTATTAGTAGCCTTTCTCCTGACTGGAAGTTTTTCCACCATTTGATTCTGAATCTTCGTTCTAGGATGGGTGGATACTGATGGTCTAGAGTCTTGCTGATGGTAAAATCCCATCCAAGGATCCATGGGACTTGGAATTCGACCGAGAACATGATGGATTTGTTACCATAGGTAGCTGCCTTGAGATTGTTCTGGAAATAGTCCATGAGTGTTGAATTTCTTCTGGTAAAATGTCTTTAGCTAATCCAAAGTAGATCCACCAATTATGGACCCAATTTGGGATTCTTCTGTTGAACTTTTGGCAGAAGTTGAAGAACCAACTGTGATTTGTGGGTTTAAGGTAGAAGGCTTTGAACCAGGCTTCTTGGTAATCAAAGTAGTTGTACTGTGGGGGCGAATAGGTTTGGGAGAATGTTTTGGACTGGTAAGGATTTCCCCATTCTTCCTTGGTGATGAACTTCATGATTTTGCACTTCGAGTAAGCTATGACTTCCGAATTGGGTTCTGGAGTATGGGTTATTTCTGCAGAATCTGAGTCTACCAATATGAATTCATAATACTCTTGGGATTTAAGGGTACTCATATCCGGTAGGTAAATGATATTGGATTATTTTGCCATCTACTGACGGGAATATTCTGGATAGTCTGGGAGTCTGCTGGTCACTTAGTTCATCCTTTTCTAATAGTTTTACTGTTAAGGAACAATTTTTTGGTATGTATGGGTTGACTGGAGGTGGCCTAGGTGGACTAGGTCTGGTCACAACAGGACTTGGTGGACTAGGCTTAGTTTGATTTGGGCTAGGAGGTGACCATCTTAGCTTGGTTTGGTTTAGGCCAGGAGGCGACCATTTCTGAGTGGCCTGGGAGTAACTTTGGGATGGTGAGGCAAGGACTGAGTACTGGTTTTTAATAGGAGTGATGGTTCTGAGAGGTACCAAGGTCATGGGCTTGGCGTAGGAGGCTTTGGATCTGGGCTTTTCTGACATTTTGTTCCTGTAAGGAATTCTCTGGTTAGAAAGTCTGGTAGGCTATTTTCTGTTCCTTTTATAAATTCTATTTCGAAATCAAATACCGATAAAATAGCTTGCCATCTTGCAAAAATTTGTTTTGAAACAATATTTTCAACATCCTTTTCTAAAATATCTTTTGCTGATTTGCAATCAATTTTAAGAAGAAACCTTTTAAAATACAAGTCTTCTTGGAACTTCTGAATGCATGATACAATTGATAGAATTTCCTTTTTTATTGTACTATAGTTTATTTGAGCCTTGGTCCATATTCCTGAATGATATCTGATTAAAGTTTCCCTATTACTGATTTTTTGTTTAAGAATTCCTCCGAATCCTATATCTGAGGCATCTGTTTCAACAATGATCAATGCTGCTGGATTTAGTAGGTTTAGGCAGGGAAGCTTTTTGACCAGTGTTTTTACTTTTCTGACGATCTGGGTTTGCTCTTCTGTCCATTTTGTTTTCTTTTTCCTAAGCTGAGCATACAAAGGTTCTAGGGTGATTCTTAGGTTTGGGACAAAATCTGCTACATAGTTAAGGCATCCTAGGAATCTTTGTAGCTGGGTTTTTTCTCTGATCTCGTCTGGAAATTTGTCTGCGAACTCTACAGATCTCTCAATGGGCTTGATAGTGCTATGATATATATAGTGTCCTAAAAACCTTATCTTGGTCTGGAAGATTTTAATCTTAGATGCTGAAATTACCAATCCATTTTGCTTTGCTAGACTATGGAACTGCCTTATATGTTTAACATGCTGTCTTAAGTCTTCCGAGAAGATTAATACATCATCGATGTAAACTATTATGAAGTGTGATTCTGAGTTAAATATTGTATTCATCATGTTTTGGAATTCACTTGGGGCATTCTTAAGTCCAAAGGGCATTACGTTCCACTCATAGTGCCCAAAGGGTACTGTAAAGGCTGTTTTGTATCTATCTGTTTCCCTTATTTGTATTTGCCAGAACCCTGATTTCATGTCAAACTTAGAGAATATTTTTGCCTTGTAGAGCCTGGATAAAAGATCCTTTTTGTTAGGTATAGGATACCTAATCCATTCTAAGACCTTATTCAGGGGTTTGTAATTGATGACTAATCTGGGGGTTCCTCTTTCCAATTCTGAGGCTTTTTGGACATAAAAGGCTGAGCATGACCAAGGAGACTTGCTTGGCCTTATGAGTTTTTTATCTAAGAGATCTGATATTTCCTTTTTACAATATTCTAATAACTCTGCGTTCATCTGGATAGGTCTAGATTTAGTTGGAATGTTTATTTCTTTAAAATTTTTATGTAAGGTAGACTGACCTGGTGTTTTTGTCTATCCCAAAAGGCTGTGGGATTTTGGCTGCACAGTTCTTTTTCTAATTTTCTTTGAATTTCTTTTATTTTGTTTTTCCAAAAATCTTCTTGTAATTGTCTTTCTATTTTAGTTATTTTAATTTCCTCCTTAAGATCTAATAGTTGTTGTTCTTTGTATTCTAGGGTCTGTATCTTTTGGATACTAAGATCGTCTTTTAATAGATTGATTTCTTTAGTTTTTGTAGGGTTTATAAATTTAAAGGTAATTTCTCTATCCTTGGAAACATAAGTTGATATTCCTCTTTCATCGATTCTCATAGGATAAAGAAGTGTTAAGAACGGTGTTCCGAGGACAACATTATGAATGTCTTCGGCCACCATGACAGTTGATTTGAAGCAAATATCATCTTGGCAAATATTTACATCTGATATTTTATATTTGACTTTGAGGTTCTCGTTATTAGCTGTATACAGATTCTCAGTAGTTTCTTCATAATATTTCTTTGGAAACAATCCTATTGGTATACAGTTCATGTCTGCTCCAGAATCAACTAAGGCATATACTTCCCTTATTTCCTCTCCTACTACTAGTCTAATTCTGGCGTTCCACCTCTGAACTTTTACGGCTGTGATTTTATTTAGATAACCGTCTTGTTCATTTTCTTCTTCTCTTGAAGAATTTCTTTCCTTGGGTTTTTTAATTCTTCTATTTCTGTTCTTAATTTCTTAATTTCTATTTTGATTTGTTTGACTTCTGTTTGTAGTTGATAAATTGGGTCTGCTTTAAATTTTTCTTCTTGCTCCTTTTGTTTGATTATTTCCGATAAGCTTAAAACTTCCTTTCTAGCCTTAGGTTGTAATTCCCTTTTAAGTTCATCTACGAAGTTTTTTCTTACTTCTGGGTCATCGGTTCTTTCTATCAGGTCTATGAGTAGATCGCTTCTCTTGCTGTTGATCATATTAATTTTAAGATTTTCAGTACAGCCACATAAGGTCATTTCATCTATGTTTTCAGAGGAAGTTTCTTCTTCATAAGAAGAACTCTCTTCTTCATTTTCCTCTATCAGGTTGATCTTTTCATATTCTGAATTATCCTCTAGGTCCGAAGGGTAACCTTCTTCACTGTCTGATCGTATTAGTTCTAGTATTTTCTCCTTCTGGTTTTCTGGAATATCCATTCCTTGGATTTGGGATATTTTATATTTCCTACAATTCTTGCTAAAGTGGCCCCTTTTTCCACATCGATAGCAGGTTGCTGTCTTTTTTCGATTGGTATTGTCTCTTTTCTTAGGAGTAGTTTCCTTGAAATTTTGGTCTTTGGATTTCCATCTTCCTTTACTAGGAAATTTCTTTGATCTGTTTTCAGAGTATGTTGGTCTTTCTACCTTTCTTTTGTCTTTCCTCTTTTTCTTAGAAGGGGGTACTAGTACTTCGTATCCGTATTGTTTACAAAATCCTCCTAGTTCTTTTTTTGTTGTAATTTCGTTTCTTTTCAACTTAGATTGGAGTTTCATTTCTGTGCACATCTTTAGTGCTGTTGTATTAATGGTTTCAACAATATTTCCATAGGTGACGTGGTCCCAGTTAATTTCTCCCTGGTGTTTTTCTGCTAAGGCTTCACTAACCTTTTCAGAGAATAGGCTTGGTAATCCTGATATGAATTTCTCTTTCCAAAAGGGAGAGCTGCAATCTTCCCTTTCAAGGACTCGACATAGGAAGACATCCCTATACCATCTGAAGTCTTGCATTTTAGGACATCTGAGTTTCATTAGAAGCATTCGGTTGTTTTCTTGCTTTATGTCTTTTGTTCCTATGAACTGTCTGTATATTGCATGGAGTAGGGTGTCTACCCCATTAGGTTCTTCCGAGGTTTCAGTAGACTCTGATTTGACCACAATTTTAGTGCTATTTGCTACGAAGTCTCTTTCTTCAGGTTTTAAATATCTATTCCACCATCCTTCTAATTGCCCGGTGAATCCTTGGACAAGAACTCTAAGGGTATCCTTTTCAGTTGTATGTGAGGCTCTTAGGGCTCCTGCAGCCATATTCATTTCTTTTAAAAGATTCCAGATTTCTCTTTCTGACATCCCATCTAGGTTCCATTCATAAACTACTCCGCTAGTGTAAGACTCTCTTCTAAAATTCTTCCTTTCCTCGAATTGGATATCCGGGGGAGTTGGTCTAGGGTAATAATCCTTTTGTGTTTTATAATATGTTTGTCCTTCATTTTTTAGTTTATTTATTTGATTTTTAGATTCTTGCGATGATATCATATTTAGTCTGATTCCCTTTAGTTTGTCTATTATTAGGTCTTCTTTGGTCTTAAATCCTTTTTCCCAGCCATTATCTGTCTGGAAAAGAGGCTTTTGCATTTTTATAATTTGATCTACCCTTGGGTTCTGAACCTTTTGTTCAAGATTCTTTTCTATCTTATTCAACTGCCCTGATATTGTATGTAAGGCCTGATTACTATAATTGTTTTGTTGTGCTATCTTTCTAATCTCATTGCTGGTTGCTGGGTAGTTGTCATTTTCTGGTTTGATGGCTTTAAATGGAGAGGCTATTACTATTTGATTCCTATAGTTAATCTGGCATTCATCTAATGGAATGTGTTCTGAGTTTATTTCCTTATTTTCTGTAGTTCTCCAAATTACTCCTAGAGACTTAAAAGGGTATTTGCTTGTAATTTTCTTGTTCTTACATTCTTCTTCAAGCCAAGTGAAATAAGGGATTTCTAATTCCATGGTGTTCATAAACTTATAGTACTCTTGTTTTAAATCTTCTCTTTCTTCTGGGCTGGTTGTTTTCCACAGCCAATCAACCTTTTTCTTGTTATGCTTTGCTTTAAAGTCTTTTCTGATGCTTTCTTTATTAAGCTCAAATTTTCCTTTTATCATGTTTAGTTGGTTTGGTATGTCTTCTTTCATCTGAGAATAAGTGGGAGAATAATTTGCTTCTTCATAAAATAGACTTGGGACATTTGACTCTAGGTCAACCCCTTTAAGTTTTAAGTTTCTTTGGCTAGTTTCTCCTACTTCTGAACAGGGATTTCTCATACTATATGATCTTCTGAAATTATACCTAACCGTTCCTTTATCATCTTGAGTTATTTCGTTTATTATCTTTTTTTCTCTGACTGATCTCCTAGGAGGCTGAGTTTTTTCTAAAGTCCAATTATTTTCAATTTTTACTCCTTTCCATTCGCTCATTTGTGGTACTACAGACTGATGTCTCTCGTCTGTTGCTAAAAATAGGGTTTTTCCCGTAGGTGATTTTCTTATCCCTCTAGCATTGACTCGGGTTTTCATCATTTTATAACTTATTCTGTAGACAATACTTAGTGGCTTAAATTCTGGGTTTATATTTTCGTATCCTGCTACCTTTATGTCTAAAACTAAGGAGTCTTTAATGGCTCCATCTATGGCTAGACTTAGGTTGGGGGTTTTCAAAGTAAATAGGTCCCCAACTAACATTGGTACTTTTTTTTTTTTTGAAAGATGAAGTATGAAATTTATAAGTAAGGAGATTTAAGTACATAAAACGGGGCAGACCCCGGATAAGACAAGGAAGAACAGTAGAAACCTGGACATCAGGTGAAGACATCTCACACGAGATGAAAGTTAGTAAGATAACATCAAAAGCCCCTAGCATCTAGAAATCAACAAAGCATAGTTTCGGGAAGTTGCCATTTTTGAATCAGCTGCCGATTTGCAGGATTAAGGTTGAATTTAGAGCCATCCAGCTTCTGCCTGATAGATACCATGATCGAAGTGACGATACCACGCTCACTATGAGATATTCGCCCATGTTTGCGAGAGTTCCTTTCCATCCATAAGTAATAGATTGTAGCTCCGAAGGCAAGCTTCCTAACAGTGGCCAAAAGCGAAGTTCCTCTTATATCACAGCACATCCTCGGCCACAGGGTCTCCCAAGAGTAGGGATAAGGCAAAAGATCGCACCTACAAGCAATAGCAGTCCAGACCCGGCAAGAGAATGGGCAATCAAAGAAGAGATGGTTGTGATCTTCCACATCTACTAGACAGAAAACACACTGCATATGACCAATCAACCCAAAAGATAAAAGCCGGTCCTGAGAAGGTAGCCTCCCTCGTATTGCAAGCCAGAGAATAAAAGAGTGCCTCGGGACATGATGCTTGAACCAAACCAAATGAGCCCAAGGGACTCGGTTAGAAGGAGATCTAAGGACATTCCAAGCTTTTTTGATTGAGAAGTCCGAGGAGCCATCCCATTCTACAATATCAGTCTGAGAACAGTTGGGCAGATGAAGAGATCTAGTTTCCTCTCTGAGCCTAATCAGCTCATGAGAATCAGCAGGAGGCCACAACCAATTGCCAGAAGAGATAATGGCACTAACCTTTGCATCTACGGTGAGGCCCGAGTCATAAATAACTCTAGCATGAGGAGAAGTACAGATAGGGCCTTGAGGTCTCCAGGCATCAAACCACAGTGAGGTACTCTCGCCGTTCCCAACTCTCACATAGATGAAAGGCTTCACTCTGTCTCTAATTTTGAGAAGTCTCCTCCAAGTCCACGAGCAATTCCAAGGGACTTTAGCAACCCAGAAATGCTCCTTGTGCAGCAGATTCAACTTGACCCAAGTAGCCCATAAGGAAGAAGAGCAAGGATTGCATAACATCCACACATATCGAGTCATGGAGGCAACATTCCAGTCTTTAATTTTCTTTATCCCAAGACCCCCTTCAGATTTAGGAATGGAGATATCCGCCCAAGCTACTTTAGCCCCATAACGTTTCATAGAGACTCCGCTCCAGAGAAAAGCCGAAAGGATGCTCTCAATGGTGTTGGAGACCTTGGCAGGAAGTATGAAATGGGAGCTCCAAAAGGACTGGATGCTAAAAAGAACAGATTGAATAAGTTGTAGTCTACCTGCATATGAAAGGAAGCGATTGGTCCAGATTTTAATTCTCCCCAGAATACGATCAACCAGAGCTTGACAATCACGAGCATTGAGCTTGGATGAAATGAGCGGGACTCCCAGGTATCTAATGGGAAATGAGCCAAGAGGAAATCCCAGCTGATTCGAAATAGTTTGATGCATATGGCCCTGGACGCCCGAAAGGAAAGTAGAGCATTTATCCACATTTGGACTGAGGCCGGAAAGGGAAGAGAATGTTGCAAGAGCATCTTTAACTACTTGAATAGAATTCATATCACCATGGCAAAAGATCATCAAGTCATCAGCAAAACAAAGGTGAGATAACTTAGATTTCCTGCATCTCCAGTGGTATCTAAAATTTGGAGACTCCTCAATTTTCCGGGATAAAATTCTAGAGAAGATATCCATACAAATAACAAATAAATATGGAGAAATGGGATCACCTTGGCGGATGCCTTTCCTCCCTTCAAAAAAACCATTGAGCTCTCCATTGATAGCCACCGAATATTTAGCAGATGAGACACAGCTCCTGATCCAGCCAATGAAATTCGAAGGAAACCCCAGAAGCTGCAAAGAATCCCAGAGGAAATCCCATCTAACAGAGTCAAAAGCCTTCCTTAGATCAATCTTGAGGGCACATTTAGGGGAAGATGAATGGAGATGATAGCCACGGACCATCTCTTGAGCCATCAAGATATTATCGCCAATCCGCCTGCCTTTGACAAAAGCAGCTTGGGCTTCATTAACAAAAGAAGGGAGAACTTCCTTTAACCTATTAGCAAGCAGCTTAGTAATGCTCTTGTAAATGGTGTTGCAGCAGGAAATCGGCCTATAATCCGTTAGCTTTGAAGCATTAGAAACTTTGGGGATGAGAACAAGGATAGTGCAATTGACTTCCTTAAGCAGCAAACCATTAGCAAAGAAATCCTTGATAGCCGAAATCACCTCATCACCCACAATGGACCAAGTCCTCTGATAAAAGAAAGCATTAAAACCATCCGGCCCAGGAGCTTTGTTTGGGTGGAGGCTGAATATAGAGTTCTTGATTTCATCATCAGTGAAAAGAAGACCCAATTTCCTAATTTGATCAGAGTTGAGGACCTGGCTCACGAAAGGCTTGAGAGACTCAATTCCTGGATAGGCTATGGTACAGTCAGAACCCAGCAATTGCTTGAAGAAAAAGACCACCTCATGACTGATTTGAAGCTTGTCCCGGATCAAAGCTCCCGAATCATCTTGGATAGATAAGATCTTATTGACATTGTTCCTACTTTTGATGGAATTGAAAAAGAAAGCAGAATTTTGGTCACCTTCCTGCAGCCACTGGATCCTGCTCTTCTGCCTAGCATACGATTCCCTTCCCTTGCAGATTGAGCTAATCCTCATAGCACAGTCTCTCTCTTTATCAATGAGATCCGCCTCAGGATTACCAGCAGCAATAGAAGTTTGCAACACAGTGAGTTGAGCCCTGAGATCAGCCAAATCCCCATACACCGAAGCATTCTTTCTTGTACACATCTCCTTCAAGGCTGATTTGAGAAGCTTAAGCTTCCTGCATACCCTGAACATAGCATGACCCTCAACTTGGGTATTCCAGATATGCTCCACTAAGGGGAAGAACTCCTCAAACTCTGACCAGTGGTTAAAGAATTTGAACGGAGATTTATAAGTAGGGTAATTAGCCCCAAGCCTCACCACAGCCGCTGAATGATCAGAGAGTCCGTACGGGAGGAACTCAGCATAAGAGTTAGGATAGGAATTGAGCCATAAAGGATTTGCAAGAACTCTATCCAGCTTCCTGAGGATATGCCCAACAACTCTAGAATTGTGCCAGGTGTAAAGAAAACCCCCGTATCTGAGATCCTCCAGGCCGGCTTCAAAGAGAGTATCATTTAAGTCATCCATATAGGCAGGCCAGTCATAGCTACCTCCCTTCCTCTCATGTCGAAAGCGGATGGCATTGAAATCCCCCAAAATGATCCAAGGTAACTGAGCATGGAGGGTAGCTTGATCCTTCAAACTACCCAGAGAAGCCTACGTGCTGAAACTTCATTAGAGCCATACACAAAAGAAGCAGCAAATTTATCACCCGTGCTGCAGACAGAGAAAGAGATATGGATGACTTGATCATGCAATGAAGAGCTATCAGCTTGAAGCTTCATGGGATCCCACCAAACCCAAATTCTACCCGATCCACTGCCATCATAGAAGTTAAGGCAATTCCAGGACTTGAATAAGCTCTGTTCAAGCTTTTGTTTATTGCAAGGATTAATCTTAGTTTCAAAAAGGGCTAAGCAAGAAATATTATATGTACGCACCAGATTTCGCACCTCAAAATGTTTTGAAGGGTCATTAAGTCCCCGGATATTCCATGAGGCTAAATTAATCATCCAATTTCAAAGAATTTTTCCCTTTGGAATTCCCAGCACTCCTGTTCTTCTTCTTGTGCTTCTGCTGCTTGCCCTGCTTTTTCTCCAGCTCATCCACCATCAATAACCTCCTGGCAATAAGGGGGGTACTTGAGAAAGAAGAAGACGAGGAGGGGGGAGAGGCCTTACTGGCAATGATGGAGGGGGACGGAGCAGAGATGGAGGATTTCCCAGCGAGAAGAACAGAGGAAGTGGCCTTCAGAGCAATCGGATCGTCAAAAGCCGGATCAACAGCTAACGGATCGTCAGAAGCTAACGGATCTTCTGCACCTTCCCCAAACGGATCGTCACTAACAGTAGAAAACCCGTTATCAGCCCCTAACGGGTCGCCAACTGTAGTCGGATCGGCATTTCCAAGAGCTTTCGGATCGTCCACAGTAGGTAGATCCTCAGCAGCCTGTTCTTCATTCGAACAGAGCTCAGCATATCTATTGATCGCGGTGCTCAAAACACGCACAGGAGGAAGA
>UESW01004036.1:1022005-1113592 GCA_900491605.1 Calamus simplicifolius
TGAGCAGGCGAAGAAGAAAGAGCCCAAAGGTCCCGACAGGCACCGCCCTCCGTCGGCCAAGCCCGCCTCGCCGCCAAAGAGCTCCCCCGCCAAGGAATCGCTCCCGGAGTCCCCCAGGCGATTCGATCGCTACACTCCGCTGACTGTGCCCCGGGCGCAAATCCTCATGAGATAGAGCGCCAGCTCCCCGACCAGTCCTCTCCGAGGGAACCCAACCCGGAGAGATCCACCAAGTACTGCCGCTACCATAGGGAGCATGGTCACGACACTGAAGAATGCTGGCAGCTGAAGAATGAAATCGAGAGGCTGATCCGGCGGGGGACTGAACCAGTTCAGGAGGGCACCCGAGCCAGGACAAGGAGGTGACCGCCAGCCCGAGCTTCACAGCCTCCTCCTCCACCAAATCCGCCCGTGGTTCGGCCACATCAACATGATTGAAGAGGCCGGCGGATCGAGCTCCAGAAATGATGTGAAGGCCGGTGCCAAAGAAGGCACGCACGGGCGAGCTCTCCTTCTCCGATGATGATCTCCTTGGGATACAGCTTCCCCATGATGACGCACTTGTTGTATCCCTTAATTTGAATAACTATGATGTAAGCCGAATCCTGTTGATAGTGGAAGCTCGGTAAATGTTTTGTACCTCGGTGTGTTTGCCAGGATGAAATTGCTCATGGAAAACCTTCGAGCCGTGGATTCCACCCTGATGGGATTCACCGGCGACGTCATCGTCCCAGAAGGAATCGTCACCCTGACGGTCCGCGCAGGAACCTGGCCCCTTGTGGCCATTGTCAGACGACTTCTAGTGACCGACCTCAGGTCCCCATACAATGCCATATTCGGCAGGCCCGGCCTGATGTCCCTCAAGGCCGTTGTCTCCATCCCACATCTATCTATGAAGTTCCCCACCGAGCGAGGAGTTGGAGTTGTTCGGGGAAGTCAGGCCATGGCTCGGCAATGTTTTGTCACGAGCCTTCAGTCCAGAATGCCGAAGTTGATGGGCTAGACGCTCGGGAGGACTTCGCCGAACAACGGGGAAAAGCCAAGAACTGGAAGAAGTACCACTGGACGAAGCTCGCCCGACCGAACCATAAAGATCGGGTCGCTTGAAGGAGAGCCTCGGCAGAGCTGATCGATTCCTCCGAAGCAACCGACATCTTCGCCTGGTCCGCCTCCGACATGCCAGGGATCAGCCCCGAGGTTCTCGTCCATCGCCTCAATGTGGACGAGATGCACAGGCCTGTTCAAGCAGAAGAAGAGAAGCTTCGCCCCAGAACGGCAAAAGCCATTGAAGAGGAGGTCGACTCATCAAGGCCAACTTCGTCCGGAGGTGAATTACCCAAATTGGCTGTCAAATGTCGTCATGGTGAAGAAGTCGAACGGCAAAGTGGGGATCTGCATCGACTTCACCGACCTCAACAAAGCATGCCCGAAGGACAGCTTCCCCTCCCTCGGATCGATCAGCTCGTGGATGCCACCTCAGGCCACCAAATGCTGTCATTCATGGATGCCTATTCGGCTACAATCAGATCCGGATGGCCCCCGAAGATGAAGAAAAGACCGCCTTCATAACCGACCGAGGTACTTACTGTTACCGAGTTATGCCTTTCGGTCTTAAAAATGCAGGAGCGACCTACCAAAGGCTGGTCAACAAAGTGTTCAAGGAGCAAATCGGCCGGAATATGGAGGTATACGTGGACGACATGCTGGTCAAAAGCAAGGAAGCATCGCAGCATGTGAGGATCTCTCGGAGAGCTTTGACACTGCGCAAATATGGATGAAGCTCAACCCAACCAAGTGCGCCTTCGGCGTTAACTCCGGGAAGTTCCTCGGCTTCATGGTCTCCCAGCGAGGTATCGAAGCTAACCCCAGAAGATTCAAGCTCTCCAACAAATGGCGCCCCCGGCATCTATTAAAGAGGTCCAGCGCCTAACCGGAGATAGCGGCCCTTAACCGCTTCGTGGCTCGGTCGGCCGAGAGATGCCTCCCCTTCTTCAAAACTCTCCGATCGGCCAAAAATTTCCAATGGACTCCGAGTGCCAAAAATCATTTCAAGATCTCAAGAAGTACCTCGGCTCGCCCCGCTCCTCAGTAGTCCAACCCCGGGGAGACTTGTTCCTGTACCTGGCTGTTTCGGAGGGTGCAGTTTGCTCGGTGCTGGTCAAAGAAGAAAAAAGTCCAGAAAGCCGATCTACTATGTCAGCAGGCTGCTCCGCGATGCGGAGACGAGGTACACCAGGATTGAGAAGATGGTGTTGGCCTTGATCACCTCAGTCCGGAAGCTGCGGCCATACTTCCAAGCACATTCTGTGACGGTCCTGACTGACCAACCCATCAAGGCGGTGGTCCACCGTCCGGAGACATCGGGGAGAATGACCAAATGGGCCGTCGAGTTAAGCGAGCATGACATTCGGTTCCAGGTGCTGGCGACTTCCTCCTCGAGTGTACCATCCCGAGGACGGCTCCACCCCAACTCCCCCAAAACCAAAATCTCGCCGGTGGCTCCTCCATGTCGACGGGTCGTCCAACGCCCATCGCTCCGGTGCGGGCTTGGTCCTCACCAGCCCAGAGGGGGCGACTTTGAATATGGCGTCCGATTCTCCTTCCCGGCCTCCAACAACGAAGCCGAGTATGAAGCCCTGCTAGCCGGTCTCCGGATCGCCCGCAACCTTAAGGTGGAGAAAGCTAATGCCTTCACCGACTCTCAGCTGGTGGCGGTCATGTGCGAGGGGAGTTTGAAGGCCCGGAACCCAACATGATCCGATATCTCCAAGAGGTGCGAAGCCTACTTCCTATTTCCCGAATTTGAATCATTCAGATTCCTAGATCTGAAAATGCCCGTGCCGACCTACTCTCCCGGCTGGTGACCGCGGAATCAATGGACGCCGAAAAAATTCCACTGGAGATCTTGGAGAGACCTAGTATCGGAAGCCGACCGAGTGATGCAAGTTGAGGCCGAACCATCATGGTTCGACCCCATCCTGAAGTACCTCAAAGAAGGGTCGCTCCGTCCGACCGAAGAGAAGCCAGGCTAAAGCTGCAAGCTACCACCCACTATGTGTTGATTGATGACCAGCTTCTACAAGCGGTCCTTCTCTATGCCGCTGCTCAGATGCCTTCGCCCTCCGAAGCCGATTATGCTCTTCGGGAGGTACATGGGGATTTGCGGCAACCATCTGGGGAGCCGGTCCCTATGCCACAAGGTGCTGTCAAGGTTACTATTGGCCGACCATGCAGAAGGATGCGGACGACCTTGTCCGAGCTTGCGACCCTGCCAAAGACACTCCAGCATTCAGAGGCTCCCCTCGCCAGCCTGGTCCCCATATCCTCCTCTTGGCCCTTTGCCAAGTGGGGGATGGACATCCTCGGCCCATTCCGCTCGCCACGGGGCAGCGGAATTTTTATTCGTCGCCATCGACTACTTCACCAAATGGGTCGAGCGGAAGCAGTTGCCAAATAACCGAGGCTCGGGCCAGAGACTTCGTGTGGAGTCCATCATCTGCCGCTTCGGCCTCCCCACACATAATCACCGACAACGGTAAGCAATTCGACAATCCGAAGTTTCGCCAGTTCTGCGAGGAGCATGGGATCCATCACCACCTTACCTCGGTCGGGCACCCACAGCCAACGGAGCGGCCGAAGTAACCAACAGGACCTTGCTTCAAGGGATCAAAGCTCGCCTCTCCAGAGCCCGAGGCAGGTGGGCGGACGAGCTACACCATGTCCTATGGGCCTACCGCACCACCCCGAGAGTCCCACAGGCGAGACCCCATTTCGAATGGCCTTTGGCACAGAGGCCGTCATCCCTGTGGAGATAGGCCTCCCATCCCTGCGGGTGGAAAGCTACTCGGAGGAAGCCAGTGACGAGCAGCTCCGCACCAACCTTGACCTGGTAGAGGAAATCAGAGAAAAAGCTCGAATCAGGAGCTGCCTATCAGCAAAGGTGGCCCGGTACCATGCCTCCAGAGTCAAGGGGAAAGCTTTCTTGCCGGCGACCTCGTTCTCCGGAAAGCATCTGTCTCCAAACCGCTGGAGCAAGGAAAGCTGGCTCCAAACTGGGAAGGCCCGTACCAAGTAGCGGAGATCGTCGGACCCGGGACCTACAAGCTGCAAGATCTGAGGGAAATCCATTCCCCGGACGTGGAACTCGGACAATCTCCGCAAGTATATCAGTAGGGTACGCCCTCTGCTCGCCTTCTTAAATTTTTGTTGGCATACTGTTTCAATTCATGGCATAAATCACCACAAATTATATGAAGAAAAATAGATGCTGCTTACCAATCCTCGGCACGACCGAGTTATCTGTTTAAGCAGGAAATCTCCGAACCTCGGCTGGGCCGAGCAACAAAATCTCCGAACCTCGGCTGGGCTGAGCAACTAATCTCCGAACCTCGGCTGGGCCGAGCAAATGATCTTCGAATCTCGGCGAGCTGAGCGATGGATTCCAAAGCCCCGGCCAAAACCAGAGTGCATAAAGCCCGGCTAAAATGGAGTGCCTAAGATCTGGAAAAACTAAAGCATGCAAACCTTAACCGAAACGAAGGACTTCCGAATAGTCCCCAGAGCTTCGATCGGTTCGAGATCGGTAAGCTTCCGAACGTCGCGCAATATCACCGGGGTACGAATTCCGCGCCTTTAGCAAAAACCTCTAAAGGCCTCGATAGGCCCTACACGGATGCCTAAGAACCCCAGGCAAAGTCGGGGAACCTCTCCTACTACTAAGTCCCCGGGCTAACCGGGCAATGTCCCTGCGCCTTACCGACTAAGCACCTATCTCGTTCTGCAAACGAGACCACAATTTACGTGTAAACCCACGGAACCGCCTAGGTCTCCCTTCGGCTCGAACAGGGACAAACGTTTTTCCTTCTCTATGAACCAAGCGACGATCTCATCAAGAAACAAAAGATTCCCAAAAAGGAAAGAATTTCATTCTTTATAGAGAAAAGTACAAAAAAAAAGAGAAGAAGTGAAAAAATGGCCTTCGCAGAGGCCTACTGTCTCCCCCCAGGAGCTGCTGAGTCCTCATGGCCGAGACAGCTCGGCAACTCGCTGACGGAGGGATGCTATCTCCCCCTCCTGCCGGTCTATGACCCGGCGAAGGGTCGGCCTCCCTCGCAGAAATGGCGAGAAGCTCCTCGACCGCCCTCCCGAGCTGCTGTGGCTTGCAAAAGCTGACGCCAAGGCCATACCATCGACCGTCACGGGGGAACGGCTCCCCTGGGAGCCCCCACGGCCATTGCTAACTATGCCTGACTCTCTGTTCGATTGCCCTTCCCCTGAGAAGCCATACCTGCTCTCAGGAGCTGTCGGAAGCCTAGCCGAGGGGATGATGAACACTGACATCCCCCTCGCCCATATTTATACCGCCTTGGTGAGTATCTCGAGCAGTCGGGTCATTAATCCCGACCCGTGAGAATATGCCGCGTGTCGCCACTTTGGCTAACGCCCACAGGAAGCGAAGAGTCATGCCCCTCTCGAGGGAAATCGGTAAACGTCGACGAATTACTCGGGAACCCCCCTCCTTCTCTAGAAACTGGGTTCCTCCCGATCTGTCGGGCCCTCACAGATTAAATGTCCTCGAAACTCCACCGAATTGCCTCAAATCGGCCACCCTTTGGGAAGTGCAAAAAGAGTGTCAGCAGCTGACGCTGACTCGCTTCCCTCGAAAAAGCCAAATCATAAACATCGGGCGTCCCCATGTGCGCCCATTCCGCTTTGGCGTTCTGCCGAATCTCAGGAACCAAACATCCGGAGTCTCGGCGACAACCGAATTACCCCTCTGAGCAAACAAATCTCCGAACCTCGGCTGGGCTGAGCAAATCTCCGAACCTCGGCAGGGCCGAGCAATGAATCTCCGAACCTCAGCAGGGCCGAGCAATGAATCTTCGAACCTCGGCAGGGCCGAGCAATGAATCTCCAACCTCGGCGGGGCCGAGCTATAAATCTCCGAACCCCGGCCAGAGTCATGGAATGTGTTCTACCGCTAAGAATCCCGGCAAAAGCCAAGGAATTCTTCCCACTATCAAGGCCCCAGCATAAGGCCAAGACGCATGCCTCATTATCACAAATCCCGACCAGACCAAACGATCTCCAAAGTTCCATTTGAATTCGGGCAGCTTATAAGCCCCGACTAGGTCGGGTAGCGCAGAATCCTCGGCCAAGAACGAGCGATATCCCCGCGCCTCATTTCATTGCCAGCAACAACTCTCGGCACAGAAGAAATAGAAACTAGGAGAAAGAACAAAACTTTCTTTATTTCATTGTCATCGAAATGAATTACAACCGCATGAGAGGCATTACAAGTACATTGAAACACGGGAAATAAAGACGAGTACATAACTCAGCCAAACAGCTCCAAGACAGCTTCGGGTGACAATGATGCTTAGCATCCGATCCACAAATCAGACAAGCCACGAACCAATCAGCTCACGCCGATAATGAGTAGACGACTCGGCCCGACTGTTGCGACCAGCTTCAGTTAATAATGATATCTCGGTATCCAGCCCGGATATCAGAGAAATCAGAAAGGGTGGACGAGCCACCCATCCGCAGGGCCCTCCGACGAGTAGGAAGAAAGCTCGCGGACCCTGATAACAGGGCACTCCCCCAAATCTAGTGTGTACCGCTAGCCACTGCCGAGTCAACAGGCAATGTACTAGCGGCGAATCACCATCACCCCCTCCTCACGTGGCAAAAGATTCCCCGGGCGGACGAGCCCAGGAATCCTGACCAGGGGAGGAGGAGAAGTTCACGCAAGTCATGGGGAGCACGCGTGCACTTCCTACCCTGCATCCCCGAGGGTGAACCAAAGGACACATAGGAAGCGTACATGTGCACTCCCCATCCGATCTCTGCGAACCCCTGTGCGCTCTCCATACGATCCGAACTCTTTTCTTGAGGACGAGCCCCCCTCCGGTTCCTTCATCACCCCAGCTGTCCGAAGGACGACGACTTGCGGAAGGAAAGCTCGGTCCTCCCACTCTAAGCCCCAGAGAGACAGGCATTGTATACACCCTCGCAATTCACAGAAAAGAAAACTCTGGATAGCCCAGCACAGCCCTCTTTCCCCTTTTTATAGCGAAGATGAACCGGGAGCAGCTATCAGAACAGAAAGCCCGAGATTCAAAACGCCTAACCCACGCCACCACGTGGCCTCCTGGAATGAAAAAGCACCCCACGTTGCGCGCCAAGCGCATCGCCCGAACCGTGATGCATGCCAAAAGATTGTCTCTGATCCCGGATCACGAGCTTTAAATACAAAAAATTGGCTGATCTTGCAGGTACTGCCAGATCTGGGGGATCGTCGCAAAATGACATCCTCCAATGGCAAATAAGCGCTTACACTATGCGCCAAAGCAGCCTGCATTGGAAAAGATCGACACAGCAAAGGTCCCTCGGAAAGTGCCGGGGCGAAATGAAAATCGACATGCCTTGGAAAAGACAAAGCACTGACAGGGGAATAAAGAAGCGCAAAGGCCAAACCCTCCCTTTACCAAAAACAATAAAGGGGTGACAGCGAGGATTCAACAAACTCCCCTCTTTTCACTGAAGCACGATCACGGTTTGGCCACTGATAAGGCGGACTACCCGGTCCTAGCCAGGGTGCTTCTATGGTTTCTGGTCCCATCCAACCGACCTACCGCGTCCCTCGCTCAAGCGACTATTTTATCCCTCGGCCCTAGTCGAGCTACTTCATCCCTCGGCCCCAACCAAGCTATTTCATTCTTCGGCCCTGGCCGAACCATTGTGTCATTCGGCTTAAGCCGAATTGAATCATCTCTCAACCTCCTTTTGCACCAAGCAATGTTGTCGCTCGACTCCTTGTCGGGGCTACCCCTATGCCTCAGCCTCGACCAAGATGTTCCTTCAAATTCGAGCCAGAAAACCAACCAAGCGGCGCTCGCAATTGGGATAAAAATTTAAGACAAGAAACCATCCAAGAAAAAATAAATGAAAACAACTGACCCATTTACTGATTTCCAGTCAAACTACAAAAGAAAAGAAACAGAAAATACATATGGGCCCCTAAAGGGTCAAGACTTGGGATCAGACCCGGCGTCTACTGCGGCAACATCAGCGGGAGCGTCGCTTGGCCCCCCCTTCTCGATGGTATCCCGCCGGGATACCTCGGGGGCAACGTTAACTCCCAGAATAGCTTTGAGATCGATGTCAGAAATCTCTTCATATTCGTCTTCCTCGGCCTCCGGGGTGCATGTCTCGTAATATTCGGCTTCCAAACAAGACAAGTCCAGGTCAGGATAAGTTTGAGCAATCTTAGCCCGCGCCTCCTCTTCGCCGAACTGAAATGCATCGGTGCAGGCCCCTGCATTCCTCAGCAAATTTGGAAGAGTTCTTGTACTCCACCACTGAAGAGGCCCGTGCATTTGCCTCGGCTAATTGCTTCTCCAATTCGGAGATCCTTCGGTGCCTCGAGGCCGCCTCCTCTCCGAATGCCGTCAACCGCTCCTGAAACTCCTGGCTCATCTTGTTCAACTGTAGACGAAGAGCCAAGTAAGGCAGAAGTCGAAAAACCAAAACGGATAAAACAGATAACGACCTACCTGCTTGCCCCACCGAGCTAGCTCACCGTCTAACACTTGGACCCTATTGAGAGCCCTCGATTTAGCCGATTGATTTTGGCGAAGGCTCTCTTTAAGTTCATCCACCCGGGACTGAGCGTCCCCAATCTCTTGATGAGCATAGTCAAGCTCATCAGAGAGTCGAGCAGCTCGTTCATCCAACCATTTCAGCCGATCCTTTGTGTCAGCGAGCTCTTTATTCAGAAAGATGAGGTGGTCCTGCTACCGCGCACCTATGCTCTTCCTCCTCGAGCCTCTTACTCCACTTGCCCTTATCTTCAGCGTGGCTGGCTTTCAACTGGTCCACCTCTTATCAAAAAAATTGCATGGAATTGACCTTGCTCTCATGCTCCGCCTTGACCTGAGATATCTCCAGACTGACCTTCTCGGATTGCTCGCGGAAGCCTTGAAGCTCGCTGACCTGTGTGGTGAGTTGAGAGGCTCTTTCCATCTCAACTGCAAGAACCCTGCGAGCCTCCTCGAGCTCCCTCTGAAGGACCACCAGGGCTCGGGAAAGTTTAGCTATAGAATCAACCCTCTCCTTGAGGTGATCGACCTCTGGGGGCCCGAGCCCAAGCTCCAACGACCAGATGCAAGCGCCATTTCAGCGCCCTCATGATCAGTGCATTCTGCAAAAAGGATTGCACACATAAGGAATACAGTCGAGCTAGCTGACTAAAGACCCTACTTCGGTGTGACAACTTACCCGAGATGCGTAATCCGTGGCAATCCTCGTAAGGGCAAGATCATCAATCTCGAGAAAAAGAAAAGCCTCGTTCGGCACTCCAGTGTGCCTAAAGGCCATCTCGACAAGGTCCTCGGATAATCCCCTCCTGTCGAGGAACTCTCTCCCCCTTGGAATGCAGACCGCATTAAGGCGGAGAATATGGCGCTCACCTCCGGATCATGTGAGTGGAAATTTATGCTCAGTGAGCCAACTTGGGAACCCGCGGCCCATGAGGCCCTCAGTTGGCAGCCTCCTCCACCAGAGCCCTCATCTGAGAGGCCTCGGGCATTTTGGCTCTGGCGAGGGAAGCCCCGGCCCGAGCGTCCCCTTCGCTTGACGGCTCTCCTTCTCCTTCTTCCTCCTCTTCTGCTTCTACCACCTCGAACATTCCCCTACCCCCAGCAGACTCCTCTTGAACTTCGGCCTCCCTCGGGGCCTCCTGTGCCTCGGCGGATGGCCCTTCACCAGGAGACACCCCGTGAGGTTCGATCGCTGTTTTGGCAAGTTCGGCCACCCCTTCATCGCCCGCTGGCTCTCCACCAGCATCTCAGGCTGAACCTCGGCAGCTGTAGCCGCTTCTCCCACCTCGATCAAAGCGGGAGCCGCTCCCGCCTCCTCCTGCGACCTCTCCGAGTCATCGGCCTCCAATGAAGGAGACCGAGGCCCCGATCACGGGGGTCTCCAAGTGAACCGACGTTGTTCCCTCGCCATCATCGGACAAAATGACAATAGGTGGGGAGGAAATTCCAGCAGCCTCCTCTGAAACCCCTACGGCATCCTGATCTTCATCACCTGACAGACCCTCCTCCGGCGCCGAAAGATCATGCGCCGCCAGAACTTCGGTACTTCCAGCTTGCGGCGACGAGAGCACCGATCATCGCCATCTCTCTGATCCCCATAGGGCAGGAGCCAAAAGGGCGAGACCTCTTCTCGGCCCTATGCTTGCTGCTGGAGCCAGATCTCCTACGGTGCTTGCCCAGCTCCTCCCTCATCTGGTCTACGAACGCCGACCTTTCGGCTGTAGGGGCAATGTGATTCGCCCATTAGCTCGCACAAAAATCAAAGATGAAGTCACATTAAGCTATTGGCTACGAAGTGATACTCACCGCAAGGATTGACGGACTCAATCTGGCCGCGAAGAGGCATCCTTTGATAGAAGGGCACTGGCTGGAAGCGCCCGACTGCCGCGTAACACGATCAAATCCCTTTTTTCCTGCTCGGTTAACTCCAGATGCGCTTCTAAATCCTTTACATATCGTCCCCACACCCGAGGAAAATCCGAGCCAATATTTCCCTCGACTATAAAGAATCGTGATTTACATTCCTTTATCGATGACGGATTATCCAAAATTATCTTGAAGGACCTCCGGGGACCGATATAAGGCCACTCTGAGGCCCTCCCGGAGACCAGATTGTAGCACACCCTGAACATCGGAAGGGTCGCAGACACCCTGACATGGCTGCATAACGAGATGAATCCGATGAGGTTGTGCCAGCTGTTGGGAGCCACCATGGTGAAGCATATATTGTAGAACCTCATCACCTCCCGCACCAGCATATGAAGAGGAAACCTGAGACCTGCCCTCAACTTTTCTCATAGCAGAACGCTCCGTCCCCCAATCCGGATGTCACCGTGTCATCAGCCATCGGGAGCAACAAGGTAACATCCTAGGGAATCTTGTACAGGCGACGTATCGCTCCAGATCCGCCAGGGTCACCTCCGAAGCCTGATCATTCGGACTCACCATGTCTTCGATCGAAAGAGACGCTGGGCAAGGCCGCTGAGAAAACGGGGAGACGAAGTTTTCTGAGGGAAAGCGAAAGAGCGCTACGCATAGGGATGGCACCGCTACAACCCCGTTTTTCCAAAAGAAACCGCCTTAGGGAGAAGATGAGGCATCTCAACCAAGACGTCCGGAACTGCCGCTGCAGGCACCGTGAAGATCAAGATTTCCCATGTGGTGCTTCCCCAATCATTGCCTTCGCCCCTAAGGAATGATAGATCACCCCGAGAAGGCAGAACGGCCACGCAGCATTAATTAGGGCATCATTGCATAGGTTTCCAAATACAGTTCCCCCGTTCGGATTGCGCCACCTAAGTATATACTCCCTATGCCCGAACCTACGCTTCGAACTAGGGAGTGGGGGGCATGTGTTGAGGGTAAAATGGCCATTGCGTTGATAACTGTGCGAATGGGCTAAGATCAGCCCCACCCCTACTCACTACGCTGTGCCTATGAAGAACGAGCTAGCTAGTATGATCCGGCGGATCGAGCAACCCATAGCTTGGTTTCTCCGAGCAACCCATAGCTCGGTTCCCCCGAGCCATCCATAGTTCGCTCCCCGAGCCACCCATAGCTCGGTCTTCCCGAGCAACCCATAGCTCGGTTTCCCCGAGCCATCCATAGCTCGGCTCCCTCGAGCCATCCATAGCTCGGCCTCCCGAGCCACCCATAGCTCGGTTCCCCCGAGCAATTCATAGCTGGCCTCCCCGAGCCACCCATAGCTCGGTTCCCCCGAGCAATTCATAGCTCGGTTTCCCGAGCAACCCATAGCTCGGCTCCCCCGAGCCATCCATAGCTCGGCTCACCCGAGCCACTCATAGCTCGGTTTCCCCGAGCAACCCATAGCTCGGTTCCCCCAACCATCAATAGCTTGGCCCCTCCAAGCAAACCATAACTCGGCTTCCCCAAGCAACCCATGGCTCGGCTTCCCCGAGCAACCCATAGCTCGGCTCCCCCAAGCCATCCATAGCTCAGCCTCCCCGAGCCACCCATAGCTCGGCTCCCCGAGCGACCCATAGCTCGGCTTCCCCGAGTAACCCGTAGCTCGACACGCACCTCCGCAGAGCCTAGCATGGGAGAGCCCAAGTCTGGTGTAACGGAATCCCAAACGAAGAATCGTATCGAGTAGTGGCCTAGGATCTGCGATAATGGCCTAGGACCTACGCAGTCGTTAGACCTCAAGCCATTAGAGAGCTATATAAGCCGTCGATCCTTCAACAGACGAGATACGAATCCCACCGGCCTCATAACAACTTGATTCGAATCATCCCCGTATCCAAATAACCTTTGAACCTTCCAGAAGACGCTCAAGATTCAGGTGATTGCCTATAAGTAAGACACTCCCAGATTCTCTCAGGTACGTGCACAAGCCCCTGCACACAGCTCACTCTCACTCTCACTCTCTCTTTCACCGCTCATTCTTCTCCTTCTCTGTCGTCAGTGCTCCCCAAGAGCTCCCGATTGGCCGCCCCTGGAGGGACTCCCCAGAGAGATCCTTCTCCTCATTTCTGTTGATCGTCGATCCCCCACTGACTTGAGCATCGAAGGGTCTTCCGCGGAGGGCCACCCCCAACGCCTCTCGCGTGAGGACTTCTGTGCAGGTCCACCCAGAAGGAAGCCCGATCAAGAGACCGATCGCGCCAGAGTCGGAGGACAGATCCCGATGGCAACACAGATATTTAAACAAAATCATATGTTTCTCTTATTCTCAAAATATTATATCATTCATAATCGATAAATTAGGAATAATGAAAGTGACACTAAAGTAGTAGATGAACCAAAAGAACAACGCAATGCCAAAATAGACCAAGAATAATAAGAAAATAATGCTTTTCTTAGGAAAGAAATTTTAAAAAAAGAAATAATATAATGTTCCTTGAAGATTAAAACTTACGATCTTAATAAAAAAGGAAAAGAAAAAGACTTAAGGTAGATACTAATATCGGATACTACATAAAAAAATTTTAATTTACAAGTCTTAAAGCTAGAGCGGTGAAATACTTTGTTTTCCACATCTAAAGATTCTATAACATTAGAAGCATTAATGCAAGTAGTATTTTTAATTAAGATTATAAGTTGATTTTAATTTGCTAGTCTTACAAGATGATTAAGGAGAATCATTCGATCATGGCATTGTCACTTTGGATATTTAATAAAACATTAAAAATAGCAACGCAATAGCGATGCAATAAAATAGTAAATTAATAAAAATAATTTTTTATTTAGCGATGCAAGTATTGCGTTGCAATATTTTTTTAAAAAATAAATTTTATAAAAATATTAAAAAGAATTATGAAATAAAAATATTGCTTAAGGAAATCTGAATATTCTTATATATATATATGTGTGTGTGTGTGTGTGTGTGTGTGTGTGGTGTGTGTGTGTGTGTGTGTGTTAAACTCTAATCATATGAGAATTGGAGCGAGATAAGATACAAGAAGAACGAAAGTTAAATGACTAGCATCTAAAGAAAGACTTCAATCCAAACAGATAAACAGGGGCCAAAAAGAACAAAGAAACGATCCAAAATGGGGGGTAAATAAAGCCCTAGAAAGGTAGACAACAAACCTTTAGAAACCGCGTCTAAGACAAACTCCAAAACCCTAGTATCCTTAGCTCTGATCGATCACTCAGGAGCGGCAACACGAACAAGATGAAACACGCCGACAACAGGAAAGATCTCTCTCTGGAAACCCTAGGAAAAGCTCGCCGTCGCCCCCTTACGTGGATGAGATGGAGGTAGAGGGATTGGTTTCCTGAGAAACCCAAGTATTAGGCTTTTGGATCATGGCTTCGATCGATCGCAACCGTCGGATTGTCGCCAATCGGATCGATCGCAACGGTCTGAGATCGGTCATCGCTGACCGGGATTGATCATGGCTTCGATTGATCGCAACCGTTGGATCGTCGCCAATCGGATCCATCGCGATGGTTCGAGATCTTTACGCTTATTTCCTTTTCTTTCAAGAACACAAATCTTTTCATTTTCTCTCTTGTTACTCCTCTTTCAAGAACGCTAATCATCATCCTCCTCCTCCTCCAAGCCTCTTGAACCCTAACCTTAACGCTAATTACTCTTCATTATTTCTGGTTGTGTCTTGTTTGCTGTTCATTCTCTTGAAGAGCCATCATGGACAAAACAAACCGAAAGAGGAAGCATGGCGAGAACCAAGACGACGATCCTCTCACCCTCTGCCTCTCTCCTCCCTATTGCAGCAGCCTTACACTTCCAAACACCAGGTTCCCTTCCCTTCCGTCCCCTCCCCCACCACCGCCGCCACTGCTGCCACAACTGCAACACCTCTCCTCTCCTCCCCCTGCCCAGCAACCGAGATCGGTTGTCCCCGACTGGGATCGATCATAGCTTCGATCGATCGCAACCATCGAATCATCGCCGATCGGATCGATCGTGATGGTCCGAGATCGGTCGTCGCCGACTGGGATTGATCATGGCTTCGATCGATCGCAACCGTTGGATCATCGCCGACCGGGATCGATCATGGCTTCGATCGATTGCAACCGTCGGATTGTCGCCGATCAGATCGATTGCAACGGTCCGATATCAGTCGTGAATTCTCTGAGTTAATGATGGAGAAAAGAAACTGAGACTTTTCTTCATCACTAACTCTATCAAAGATCATCAACCTAGCCGTTCCAGCGAGTTCTTGAATAAAAGATGTTCGATTATTCAGACACATATCGGATGTCATAACAGGTGCAATGATGCACTGATGATATCGTTTTGGATGTGCTGCCCCAGTTCTTCTTCAAAAATTTTTGCTCGGCATCAATAATTAAGCAATGCAATGTAAACTGATTAATAAAAAATAACATGATGTCATTCTAAAATCAATATCAAAAATATCCACTGAGATACATACATCGTCCATTATCATATCTTTGGCAAGAAGATCCTTAAGACTTTTTCTTCTAATTTTGCCATCTGATTCATTTGTATACACGATATCATCGCTAAAATGTTTAAGCATAAGATATCAGGCAACTTGGAATATGAAATAGAATACAAAATAAAAAAATACAAGAAAATTACTTACTTGCTAGAGCTTTCGCACAAAAAGTTTTTGATCTAATGAATGTCTTTCTTGATTATTTGTCGGATTTTGACTTTGTAGTGCCCACTTTCATCGAAGATTTTTTGGGATGGCTTGTCTCAAAATAACCCCCTTTGAACTTGGAGGCCTTACGCTTCCTGGGCTCTTTTTAAACACTCTTAATAAGCAAGGGTATGGCTTCAAAAAATTATATGTCTCCCTCATCGGCCTTGGGCTCATGGGTGATGATTTTATTATCATAAGGCTCAGAGGTGACGATTATTCCCTCAGACTTAGGCTGCTCTTATCTGTCCATAGAATGACCCTCCCCCATCTTTTCCTCCCTCCTCTCCTCCTCTTTATCTACAATCCTGGGCTCCTCTTGCCCCTTCAAGGAATGCTCCTCCTCCATCTTCTCATCCCTCCTCTCCTCCTCCCTATCTGCAATCCTGGGCTCCTCTTGGCCCTTCAAGGACTGCCCCTCCCGGCTCTTATCCTCTCTCTTCTCCTCCTTCGTCCTTTTCTCCTTCTCATTACTTGCGGTGCTCTTCTTTCTTTGTAATGATTTGAGGACGTCTTCAGCTATGAAAAGTCTGTGCGAAACTTCGTTGAGTTGATTTTTAACACAACCCTGTTCAATCTTCAACTCCGCACAGCTTGCACAACTTTCTATTGGATCAAGGGACGCTACTGTCTGTGAAGTGAAAAGCCACTATTCTTATGGCATTGGTATAGTAGTACCCTCCAATTGCAAGCCAAGATGATAAACTAAGGATTAAAAAATTTAATATTAAATTAAATTTAAAAATTTTGATGTTACAATAAAAAATTATTATGATATCCTAGAACAAAAATTATAACACCCTAGTTGCCATAGAATGACATCGTAGCTAAAAATGTTAAAATTACTAATATTAGAGGAAAAATATTTATGACACCATAGTTGTAACATTACGCTACTCTGGTTTTAACATTATGACATCTCAGTTGAAAACTTAGGAAACTCAAACATAAAATTATATCATAATACGCTAAGACAAAGTATAGCAACAAGATTTCTGATATCCATGTAAAGCAACATGACATCCATATAAAAATTAAAAATTAAATTAATTATAAAAATTTTGATTTTATAATGTATTATTTTATCAATTTATTAGGCTGCATGTTGGCAATCTGGACAGACTGTACCTTCAATTGGCTGTCATACCACTTCAACAGCTGAGGTAGTTTATTTGGATATATTGGGGCTCTTATTAAGCTATGTTTGAGGAACCACGCCTACACATAATAATTTTATGATATAAAAAAATGAAAGATTTATAAAAAAATTTAATTACAACACTCATTCTGCATATCAATATTCCTTATCACCAGCGCTATTGAGCATCCTAACAGGATAGGCTGCCTCCCAACCTTGTCCCCTCTCTTTGACTAGACTGGCTCCTCAGATTGTATGCAGCAGCGACCTCTGGAAGACCCAGAATGATCACTCCTTGATTGCAGAAGCCCAGTTGATCCTCTCCAGTGGAGTTAAATCATCCAAGTACTGGATGAGATATCATAGATAAATCTGATTAGACTTTAATTGGAGCTGAAAACATGTAAACATGTAGCGATCCAAAGTATAATAATATTCTCGACATCCTTCTGTTTCTTGGATGATAGAGTCCATTTATTAACTTCTTCAGCCCTTTTTGGCGAAGATCTAATGCTCGACTAACCTTTCGTCATACAGTTGGCAGGATGTGTCAATCTTCCTTCCTTCCAAAATTAGTGCAACATCGTAAGCACTGAATATGATCGCCTTATTAGAGAAAAAAACTCCTCGCCTCCATTATGACATCGTATTATGTTTGCTATCGCCGTCACGACTGCATGTCGATGAAGGTACCAAATGGGTCCTTGGATAAGTTCTATATGTAGTGCATTAAGCCCCATCTTTCAAACATTCTGAACGTAAATTGCAACAGTTCTTAACAACTGGAAAGCCTTCACTGTAGGGACTGAAATAATTCCCTCACCTAAACAAATGGGATAAAGAAATTGTCTGATTAAGAAAAAAAAATTTGTGCAAGGTGTCATAATATCTAAACTAGGGAGTCACAGGGTGTCATGATATTTTGAGAAAGGGTGTCATAATTTGAATCAAGGAGTCATTGTGTTTTACCTCTTTCTGATTCTATAACTTCATATGGGACGGTACTAAAGGAGCCTCATCCTTATTTGAATAAAGAACCATATTTTTGCTTGCTTCCCCCATTTTCTTCTTGCACTGCTTTTGTGTTCACAGTCTTCGTCGAACCACGAAACCACTCTTCACTATTGATGCAAAGAAAAAATAGTGAAGATTTGGGATGCTAGTGGCTACTTGACCACCAAAGAGAAGAGAGCATAAGATTAAATCTAAGGTTCAAAAGTTATATGTCATCTTCAGAGGAAGATGAAAAGACATCGATGCAACTTATGTGTGAAAATATGACAAAAGCAGCGCGATCATATCACAAATCCACAACTATACCCTTGAGCATCCCGTACTGTGCTGCCACATGAGGCCCACGTTTTCAAACGGGTGGCATAGCTGCCTGTACAGGGTGTCGTCGGTTTACAACTAGGTGATGTAATAATTTTTTGCCTATTTCAAATTTATTATAGTGATGTCATAATTTTATACCAAGGGTATCATAAAAAGTAAAACTAGGTATTGTAGGAGTTTTTTCGGCCGATTTCACCTGGGATGTCGCAAGGCCACAGGTGTCGTAAGTTCATAACGACAGTGTCTTAATGGTAAAGATGGGGTATCGTAGCTTTGTTTCGATCGATTTTCTTCTGGAATGTTGTAACACATATCCCCTAAGCATAAACGGGTGTCTTAGGTTTGTAACTAGGGTATCGTAATATTTTAGTGGGGTGTCATCGATGTTGCGAGGCTTTTCTCTCCAGCAGTTGTAAGGCCACAAGTCATAAGTTCATACGACAGTGTCATAATGGTAAAGCTGGAGTATCTAGCTTTGTTTGGATTTTCTCTTGCGATGTGTAACATATCCCCTAAGCGTAATGGATGTCTTAGGTTTGTAACTAGGGTATAATAATATTTTAGCTGTAGTGTCATCGATGCCATGAGGCTTTTCTCCAGTGTTCATTGTAAGGCCAGAGTGTCATAAGTTCGTAAATAGTGTCATAATGGTAAAGCTGGGGTGTCGTAGCTTTGTTTTGGCCGATTTTCTAGGTGTCTTAAGTTTGTAATAGGGTGTCGTAATATTTCAGCTAGGATATCATCGATGTCAAGGCTTTTCACTAGCGTCCGTTGTAAAGCCACGAGTGTCGTAAATTTGTAACAACGGGTCTTCATGGTAAAGCTGGGATGTCGTAGCTTTTTCATCCGATTTTCTCTTATGATGTCATAAAGTATATCCCACATGAACGGATATCTTAGGTTTGTAAGTAGGATGTCGTAATAGTTTAGCTCGGTGTCGTCACTGATTTTTGATCAATTTTCTCCAGCGATGTCGTGAGGCTTTTCCAGCATCCGTTGTTAAGGCCACGTGTCGTAAGTTGGTAACTACGGTGTCTTCATGGTAAAGCTGGGGTGTCGTCAAGCTTTTTTCCGAGAATTTCCTCCTGGTAAGAAGAAGAAGAAAAAGAAGAGAGCCTAGTTTTCTTTTGCAAGAAAAGTTTTGGAAGACAAAAATGTCCTTCGCCTTATGTAAGCAAATTGGCGGGTAGAAGTAGCTGGAGGGAAAGACATTTTCATCTACACACCAATTTCAAAATAAGGCTGAACGACTTTTAATGGACGTCATGATCACGTTACATCATATCTCAGCTCTTCCATCTTGCAGCGTCAGGATGCGTTGGATCATATGGACCAATAAGGGAAGGCGGTGCAGCTCACGTAAGACTTGCTGCACCGAAGGCAATGTACAAAGACTTTTCCTTATTACATTGATTAAGAAGGCTTTTATCTTAAAGCACAACAATGGATAAGACATCAAATCCAAAAATATTATAACACCAGGCATTGAAGGACATTAAAATGCTCGGCATACAACTCAATTCATAGAAAGATCTAGGCAGTTGAAAAGACCAAATAAATAAATAAATAAATGATATGCAGTTTCAAAGACCTATGTTAATAAACATTTTTATGCAGGAATGACTTATAGAACAATAACCATTAAGCCTTTACTCAACTATTTGTTCAGGGGATGACCTATATCCAATAGTAACCTGCAATGGCTGTAAAGTCTAGATTTTGTACTCTCAAATCCTACATTTAATACATTATAAGGTGCAACGGGGACAAAAGGCTTCGCATTCAGCAAATATAGCAAACATTTACTTTCAAGGCCAATATACAAGCTTAATCATAGAAAAGATTAGACATTTAAAAAGGGTAAAAGTTTACTTGCTAATATGATGTTTTAAAGACCACAAATGTATCCGCATTTCAATGCAGCGATCGTTTATATCCAACATAACTCATGCAATTATTGTAGAACCTTTTGCATAGCGCTTTATATTCTAATACTTTAAACACTGATGTTTAACAGAACACCTAGATGTCTTAGGAAGGACATTCTAGGAAGTTTTATTCTCAAAATGGAATTCAAAGGCGATGCGGTGGAGTTTTACTGCTTGCCATCTGCTTCACTTCCAATGCTTTGACAAGTAATCTGGTTAATTCACTTCAAACATCTCAAAAGAACCAGGAGGACCGTCCTTCCTATTAGCGAGCCCCCCAAGTCGGTAAAATTCAAAGGAGAATCATATTTGAAGTCGCTATCAAAGCCACCAGGCTGACGCTTGAATGCTTGTTCAGAAGCAGTGGTTTGTGTAGGAAAGTATGCTGTGGTGCCTTGCCCAGCATGGTCATAAGAAGGATTTGCATCAACTATAGGATTCTGCAAAAGAGAGTACCGATCTGAATTAGTTGGATGTTGAAGAAGATCTAGTTCCATACCAGGCATCGGCAGAAGACACTTTGGACCAACATTTGGTGTCTGCAGAAGGGCATTTGGGCTCAAAGCCAGTTGTTGAAGACCATTTTGATCCACAGTACTAGTCACTGGCAGAAGATAGTTTGGACCAACATTTGGTCTGTAGAAGGAAATTCAGATCCACGTTGAATGTAGTTGCTGTGCAGGACTAGGATCTTCGACATTCAGTCCCTGTTGAAGAGAATTTTGAATTATTGTTCCACAAACATAACTGACTGAAGAGGATTCTGCCATGCTGAATTGTTCCTGCTCAGTATCTGCTGCAGCTCCTCCTCCTCAGTCACCTCCCTCTCTTGAGAATCCTGCTGCAGCAGCAGCTCCTCCTCCTCCTCAGCCACCACCTCTCTTGAGAACCCTGCTGCAGTTCATGTCATTGCAGGCGAACCGATCGGACCGTCGTTCTCAGTGCCACCAGCATCACAACTCCGTCATCTTCAACACCAACACACCAGCATAAAGACCATCTTCCACAACATCAACATCATATTTACCAGAGGAGCTGGTGGAGGAGGGAGGCTCATTGTCAAGGCCGGTTGAGGAGCATCCGGATGCTGCTCCGTGTACCACTTTATCTCTTCACCAGCGCCAAACACCAAAGTGATCTTTCCGTTTCAGACATCTTGCCTTGGAGACAACGTTGACTTGTGTACAGTCTTCTGGATGTGATTAAAATTTGGGGCGATATTCCTAATAGCTGCAATAAGGACACCTACGTTCCGGCCTTCTTGAGGTCATGTGGCTTCCTGTATGGCACAGGCCCTTGGTCATTGGATAGGCCTAGCTGGGGCCACCAATCCTCCTCCATCGTTGGCCACCAGGGTGGCTGAATGCGACGGTCTAATGGGAACCTCCTCTGTGGAGGCTTGCACTGCTGCATCAAGGCCGACAACAGGGACCCGAGTGTTGAATCCCAATCCCATCAGTAGCTCCGGAACTGAGACTGGATGAGCATTTGTCCCGATTTAGGATCTTTTTCATTCCGAAATCTTTCAACGGCAACAGGACCGTTGCTCAAATTTTACTTTTTCCTTCCACCAACCTCGTAGATTATCAGAGGAGCCAGTTACTGGTCTTCCCTTCTCTGGAATGATACCATACACAAAACCCTGAACGCCGCCTAAATCCATCAGTAATAGCATGTACTCCAGGACCTTGCCAGCTCGACACATCTTTTTCCTCCAAGATTGCTCTGTGACTCACTACGAGAAAGGGTGGTTTTTGTGCAAATCTATTACGGTAAAATATTTTCGTTGTTATATATTTATTATAATAATAAAATAAATTAAATTTGCCATACAACTATTTATTACGATGAAATTAAATTTCACCGTAATAGAAAGACCTATTACGACGAAAACTACTTCATCGTAATAGGTTACCGCAATATATTATTATTTTTTTTTTAATTTAACCAATCATTTTATTACGGCGAAATTTGATTTCGCCATAATAAAGAGATCTATTACGACGAAAACTACCTTCGTCGTAATAGGTTAACCAAATATGTTGTTTTTTTGTTTTTTTTAATTTAACAAATCGTTTTATTACGGCAAAATTTGATTTGGTCATAATAAAGAGACCTATTACGACAAAACTACCTGCATCATAATAGGTATGCGCATATATATTATTTTTTTTTTTTTAATTTAATAAATCATTTTATTATGGCGAAATCAAATTTCATCATAATAGAGAGAACTATTACGATGAAAACTACTTTCATCGTAATAGGTTAACCGAATATATTATTATTTTTTTTTTTAATTTAATAAATCATTTTATTATGGTGAAATTTGATTGCGCCATAATAAAGAGACCTATTACGATGAAACTACCTTTGTTGTAATAGGTTAACCGAATATATTATTTTATTTTATTTTAATTTAACAAATCATTTTATTATGGTGAAATTTGATTTCGCCATAATAAAGAGACCTATTACGACGAAAACTGCCATCGTCGTAATAGGTTAGCGCAATATATTATTATTTTATTTTTTTAAATTTAACAAATCTTTTTATTACGACGAAAGTTGATTTCGCCAAAATAGAAAGACCTATTACGACGAAAACTACGTTCATCATAATAGGTTACCGCAATATATTATTAATTTATTTTTTTTAATTTAATAATCATTTTATTATGACGAAATTTGATTTCGCCATAATAAAGAGACCTATTATGATGAAAACTACCTTCATTGTAATAGATTGAATATATTATTATTTTATTTTTTAATTTAATAAATTGTTTTATTACGGTGAAATTTGATTTCACCGAAGACACCCGAGTTAAGCTCCGAACCGACACCCCCTTATTCCATTCTTTGCTCAACCCTAGCGGCTAGCTCCAATCCTCTTCATTTCCGCTGCTCGTTCCTTCTCCCAGGCTCCAGCTATCCACCTTCGGTGACAGTGTCTTGGCTTTGCCTTCCTTTGGAACGAAGGGAGAAGAAGGGGTAGCTGCCACTAGTTTCTTCTTCCAGCATATCCATCTCACCCCATCGATCCGAGTCCATCGCCGGTGTCTTAGCTTCGTTCGCCTCCCAGTGGAAGGAAGAGAGGGAAAGGCTCTAGGTGAAGACGACCAGCAGGCTCAGGGTCAGGTAATTTGCTTGCCCTTTTCTGGTTCTTTGGTTACCTTTCAGCCCCTTGGATTTGGGTTTTGGAATTCGTTTTTTTAAGATCTTAGTTTGGGTCTGCAATTTTTTGGGAGAAAAGAGAAACGATGATGGAAAAAGAACAGGAGCTGTTTATTGATGTCTCTTTTGATGCATCTTTTCTTTATTTTCTGTCTTGGTTGAGCTTGGAATATAGTTAGGTTAGGAATATGTTGAGAGATACTGAAAATTTTCTCCAGTTGATTTTATTCTTCTTTAAGCTGTTCAAGGAATGCTAAATTTTTCCCAACCGAAAATTTTCTCCGTTGCAACACAAGCGCCAAATTTTTCCCAACTGTTTCTTCCCTATTGCATTTATTTAGTTACTCACTCTTCCCTGTTGCATCCACCATTTTGTCATGTTTTAATTTTACTAGAAGTTCACAGGTTATCCACTGAATTTTATAAGCACCCACAAGTCGAATCTTTTGTTTTCCTCAACCTGGAACAAGGGAGGGTGTCCTATCCCTGTCTGTGTTTATCTGTGTGGAATTTGGACAGACTTGTCCGACGCTGTGTATGTGATTACGTCCTCTTTAAACAAAGGTAGTGGACTCTAACATGCACTGCCAAATGGTTGCAAGTGCTTTCGGACAGCTTTAGCCTTAAGCATCTATTAGTAACCATCTATTGGTGACTATGAGGCTACTTTGCTACGATAAGCACTTTGTTTTCTGAATGCCGGGTAATCACGCTCTTCTCTTTGAGCAAAGCAACCGGTGGATAATCCTAGATTATGGTTGTTATGACTTCACAGCTGTAGTTGAACTTTGGAATGCCAATTCACTCTCCAAACTGAAGGTTCTCCTATGATTTGACAGCGGGATGTCCTCTTGTTATTTCAGCTCCACAGTTGGAATGTTGTTGAGTATATCACAATTGTCCATCCCTTTGATGTTGATTAGAATTTCTCATTGAATTAAAGTTAGGTTAAATTGGTTTCAGATCGTGTCATCATCAGCTCTCATAAAGCACCTGAAAGGTAACTTATTTTTGTGCAGGGCTCACCTCCAAACTTTTCAAGTCAAGGGTCCATTTGAAAATTGAGCAGCATCCTGTTGTAATGATCTAGTGATCCTTCTGTTTTATGACTTAAATAAGCTAATCAATTGGTCAAATAAAATGAAATTTTCTAAAATTTAGAACTGGGAAGAAAGAGATGAACTACATGTGAAAGTACTCCATGAATCCACAATGGATGAAACTCAGGCTGCGCATGGTAATAATTTAATCAGGTTGGTTTCTCAGTCAAATGGTGAAGGGCTTGAGTTGGTCGGATACACAATCCAACGGTGAAGGGCATTATTCCAGTCCTAGCCCACTTTCATTTACTCCGGTTCTGATGGTTCCAACCATCCTAGCTTCCTATCACCTTAACTGTTGTTGCTTCTGATTGTGTCCATGACACCAAGCTTTTTACAGTACTTTCTGGGCCTGATGTAGTTCATAAGATTGCAATTATTCCCCATTGTTTTATAAACCTTGTTGACAGATGAATTTGGAGAGATACTATCATGCTTATCCCCTGGGCTACACTTTGAAAACTCAAAGTGGCATCACATTAACAAGGCCTTTGCATGGATGCTTATATGGGAGCTTCTCGCAACAAACCAATGGCTATACCATATTTACTTCTGATTCCAATTGCACTCTTTGTAGCATGAATGTTGTGGATCTGAATCGTTTGTGGCTTCATTTCCCTTAGGCTACACAGGTGTGGCAGTGTATGTGGGGAAAGCTAGAATGTGCCCTTGTGGGGGATGGCTTAATCCAACCTTTTGGGAGGGGGTTCTCACACATTTTCTGTGGCATCTCTATCATGGCTTAGGAAAGGCTCAAAATAGGATCGCATTTAAAGTCGGTGTCTTCCTCCTATGAAACCATTTGTCATGTTTTCATGATACCCACTGCTGGCATTTGTCTTCCATTCCCACAAAATTATGTCGGCCGCTTATTTGATGACTGCTTTTGCAGTAGTGGTTTGGATTTTTTTTCTTGAATATATATTTTGTCATGGCGTTTACAGGATTGTTCAGGTGATTCATTTTTCATACATTCCCGCTGTAAAATTTCCATGATGCTTTTATGGATTGGTTTGTAAACTAATTGTTGATCAATGGAGCACAAATTAGCATTGTTGAGACATTAGTGATGACAGTGATTAATTTGGTAGCATTCATGTTTTTTCTTACTTATTACAACTATATGTTCTTATACTTTCTTATTATTAATTCTAGTTTGTATGTTTGTTTGCAGATGTCTTCGAGAGATACTCCTGCAACATCGAGGCCAGATGATTCTTCTTACATTCTAGCTCTGACAGAGGGGTCATCTGTCGGTGCATCATGTAATAACTCTATTTTAAACTTATCTTATTTGGCTATATTTCTTTATGTTATTTTGCACTAATTTAGTTCATTATGTTTTGCAGCTACGTCATCAAAGAAGAAGGGCCGAGGTCCTGCTCGCGGATACAAGTCTACACATCTGATTGATAGCGTCATGGATAGAAGTTGCCTATTCTTCTGCCACTTGAGGTTGGACGACCATTAGGAGAGTTTCGTTCTGAGTTTCTGACCGAGATAGAAGTGGTTGTACGTGATATGGCACCACTTGCGGTCAGAAAGTGAGTGAGATCACTGATGCACAGAAGCATCTATGATCGATCAACTTCAGGTCAGTATAATTGTATTAGATTACTTTAGATTATGTTTAATGTTCTTAAATACCTTATAACTTTTATAATATATATATATTGCAGGAGAAGTTCGATCTTGATATGAATTTAGATCATATTAAAAAAGGTATTGAGTTTCAAATGAATAAAGTATATCGAGAATTTAGATATCGGCTACATATACACTTCATTAGTTATGGTGGGGACACAAGTGTGCGCTTAGCAAAGCAAAATAAGCCATCTCGTGTCTCGCAGAGTGATTGAAATTTTCTATGTGATTACTTTTATTCAGATGAGTGTAAGGTAAATACATCCATACAAATATTTTAATAGTTTATATTTTTTACAAACTTATGTAACCATTTTCATTAATTCTTTGATGTAGAAAAAATCAAAAAAAATAAATCTAATCGGGAATTGCAGCCATATGTTGCTCTCACTGGATCGAAGTCTATACCGGCTCACTCTTATGATATGGTAAGGAATACTATGAACCTAGTGCTTTTATATTTATGTATTGTGGTCTGATATTGTTGTAGTGTTATGAATCTAGTGCAACCATATATATATTTTTTGTACCTCATTTGACTGGTTTATCTTAGTCCCTCCAATTCAAATGGATGCGATGAGAGAGCTTACTTTTACATCAGTTACATAATATAATACTTCAATTCAGACCTTCATATAGGATAAAAAATATGTGGCCATAAGATCCAACGAACGAATTGATGTTGAGGGAAACATGTTACAAGGAGTTATATTTTTTGATCCTTGCAATTCAAACCCTTCTTAATCATTCATGTTTAAGCTAAAGCGCATTGTAAAGAGCTCTTTCTTGAAACCTTTAACATCCAACCTATACTCTATATGTAAACTAAGGAATAAATTAAGTAGATGAATAATCCTTTTTGGGCTGACTACAAGTTAATCAGGATGATTGTGATTGGTTTTGGTTGGGTTTTGATTTAAGCTATAAAGGTAACGGATATATCAAGATGAAAATGAAAAAAAAAATGTAAGAGCTTACAGTGGCATGTGTTTAATTCTACAATCTTTATATTTATTTAATTAGTATTTGTAATATGGAAGAAAAAGGAATATATATCTAAAAGAACAAAATCTAAATGTTTGTATCATCATAAAGAGCAGCATTGGAAATTAGAACCACTCGTAGCATGCAGAGTGTTCAACTAGGCTCAAGAGACATCTTGAAAGCTTCAACCTGGAATATTTTTTCCACGCAAAAGGAGTTGGCTTCTGGCTGGGTTTCTCCACTTGCTCGTATTATTTATTATTTTAGCAAACCATTTGCTCTTCATGTCCCGGTGACCGGTCAGTGGTCTCAATAAAGCAATCAAACACTGGTTCAGCCAGTGGCCTGCTTGCAGCAGCAACTGGGTGCATTGCTGACAACATTGTTGAAATTATTTTCTTTCATTCTAGAAACATATGTGAGAGAAAGAAGGGAGCACTTCAAACGAAAAGAGGCGAGAAAGGCTGCTCGTTGTACTTGGCCCCACCTCGTGTCCCTCTCCCCTTTTGTCTCCAAGCTTCCAACTAAAATCTTCAGAAAAGAAGAGCAAGGAGAGTTAACCAAACGCTAAGATTATTTTCAATTAATTCATACTCTTAATTGTATAATTAAAAGATTAGTTATGGTGTTGTAAGTAACAAGGATCTAATTAGTTGACTTGACCTTTTTGTAGATCAATAAGGTCAGTAAGCTAACTATATTGATACATTGATACATTGATAATTGTATTAGATTATTATATTGATACATTGATGCATTGATACATTGTATTAGATTATTACATTGATACATTGATACATTGTATTAGATTATTACATTGATACATTGATACATTGTATTAGATTATTACATTGATACATTGATACATTGATACATTGATAATTATTAGATTATTACATTGATACATTGATACATTGTATTAGATTATTACATTGATACATTGATGCATTGATAATTGTATTAGATTATTACATTGATACATTGATAATTGTATTAGATTATTACATTGATACATTGTATTAGATTATTACATTGATTCATTGATACATTGTATTAGATTATTACATTGATACATTGTATTAGATTGTTACATTGATATATTGATACATTGATAATTATATTAGATTATTGTCTTAAATTATTGTCTTAATTTTTTTTTTCAGAGAGATTCTGTTATGGGAGAGGAGCCATCAAGACTTCATCTTTGGAGTACTCTTCATTTTAACAAAAAGAAAAATCAATGGATAAATGAAAAAGCTGAAGAAACCATGTAAGTTTTATCAATTAAAAATACAATATTATTGAATGTAATATTTTATACTAAACATATTGAATTTGTTTTCTTTTCATTGCAGGCACAGTTAGTAGAGCAACTTTCCTCACAGGACTCTATAGCAAAACTAATCAATGAGGATGTCGTTTTTAAGGAGGTTTTAGGCTCTATATCTGGTTATAAAAAGGGATGGGGTCCACTATCGAAGGGTACATTGAGAATTAGAGGTAGTCTTCATCTTATAAAAACTCACAATTAAAGGTTGAACTACATGAGTGTCGAGAGCTCATCGCTCAGCAAGAGGATAAGCTTGCTCAGCAAGAGTATAAGCTCACTCAGCAAGAGGATAAGCTCATTCAGCAACAAAATGAGCTCACTCAGCAACAGAATGAGCTCACTCAGCAACAGAAGACCATCCAGGATCTAAAGGCCACGACTGCTGAGCTTACTACTTTTATGCAACAGCTAGTGCCTGGATATCGTCCAGTGGATCCTAGCAGACCTCACCTCCATAGTACATGTATTTTTTTTAATTATGTATTTTTCAAAACATTTTATATGGTGATTTTATTGAAATTAATGAAAACTTTTATTAATTTTTTGTAAAACTTTTATATTAGAAATTATTTCTAATATCGTTGCTTTAATATTATATTATATTATTGTAACAGATGCAAAACAAAAAAATATTAAAATAAAATTTTAATATTTTTTAATTTAAATAAAAACTTATTACGGGAAAAATACGTCGCCATAATAAGTTTTTCTGTAATTTTTAAAAATAATAATTACTTATTACGGTGACTTATTTTGCCGTAATAGGATGATATTAAGGTGAAAATAAGTTGCGTAATAAGTTTTTCTTTATTTTTAAAAATAATAATTACTTATTACAGTGACTTATTTTTGCCATAATATTAACTTACGGCGAAAATAAGTCATCGTAATACATTTATATTTAAATTTAAAAATATTAAAATAAGTAATTATTATTTTTAAAAATTAAAGAAAAACGTATTACGGCGACTTATTTTCGCCGTAATAGGTTGATATTATGGCGAAAATAAGTCGCCGTAATAATAATTACGATAACAAATTATTACGACGAGTGTATTTTATTACGATGAATTATTTATCATCGTAATAATTTATTATGGTGACTTTTGTACTTATTGCGATGAATTAAATGTCATAATAAGTCTTTTTTTTTTTAGTGACCGGGCCTCCATCTTTCCATCGGGTTGCTGGTTCTTCTTTCGCCATTGTGCCATCAGCATGCTGGTGCAACGTATCCTTGACTCAAGCTCCTCTATGGTGATATCTTCATCATCACTGATGTCTTCATCACTGTCTAAATCATCAAAAACTTCAGTAAGAAGATGGTCTGGTACTTTCCTCATGGGATATTTGGCTTTTGTAGATGAGCCAGCCTGGTCATGAGAGGTCGCTGGCCTGTGAGCTCCGCTCTCACTCAGTGAAGGATGCGCAGTTGGCCGATATCTTTCAGAGGATCTAACATCTTCTGATGCTTGCCCTTCCATATCTCAGAGAGGCGAGCAACCAAAGAAATCAAATCTATCGACAGAATTTAGAAGAATCAGAAATAAAAGAGACTTCATGCAACATACAAAAGAAACTTTTCAGTATTGAGTGTTCCATATAGAGTTGATATTTATCGATTCATAGCCGGGTCATACATCAAAATAAAGGTTCTTACCACACAAAAAAAAATGAAGATATAATAATGATTGATAAGATGGATTTTTAGCATAGAATAAAAGAGGACCATGTAATACTTGCCTGCATGATAAAATACAAGCTTCTTTGATTGAACTATAGATTTTTAATTTTTCTTTGATATAGTTAGATGTGGTTCAAACATCATCTTCATTCTTGTCTAATATTAGCAAGCAATATTTTTCCAGCATCAAATAACCCCATAAATGAGCAGGAAATATCATGCTAATGCTAACTTTTAACGATCGACGGAGATAAAGATCATAGGTTTTAAAATTTGTTAGTGCTGCCAATTAGAAAAGAATTTTGCATAATGTGAAACATGCACCATAAATTACTTATAAGAAGGAGCTATAAAATAAACATCCAACCTTTACCTTGCATATATTTAAACAAAATCATATGTTTCTCTTATTCTTAAAATATTATATCATTCATAATCGATAAATTAGGAATAATGAAAGTGACACTAAAGTAGTAGATGAACCAAAAGAACAACGCAATGCCAAATAGACCAAGAATAATAAGAAAATAATGCTTAGCTTAGGAAAGAAATTTTAAAAAAAGAAATAATATAATGTTCCTTCAAGACTAAAACTTACGATCTTAATAAAAAAAGGAAAAAAAGACTTAAGGTAGATACTAATATCGGATACTACGTAAAATATTTTTAATTTACAAGTCTTAAACCTAGAGCGGTGAAATACTTTGTTTTCCACATCTAAAGATTCTATAACATTAGAAGCATTAATGCAAGTAGTATTTTTAATTAAGATTATAAGTTGATTTTAATTTGCTAGTCTTACAAGATGATTAAGGAGAATCATTTGATCATGGCATTGTCACTTTGGATATATTTAGACAGATTTTAATAACAAAATCTATTATATACAACACTCATTGAGTACTAAAAATTTAAAAACCTAATTTTTATTCATAGAAGAATTGACAGCCTGACTATAGGTGAAATTGAATAGAAACTAAAATTTAGATCATGATTAATTTATTATTTTTTATAATTTATATTCTATTTTTTATTAGGAAAAGATTCTAAGATGATGTAGACTATACTTCACTACATTAAAAGGAAAAAATGGAAAAAATTGAAACAAAGAAGATCTTGCTACTATAAATAAAGAAGCATGGTTTTTTTTTTTTAGAGCAAGAATAGAATAAATAAAAATAATAGGTATAAGTTCTATTTTTCACCTACTAGAACTATAAAGAGAGAAAAATAAATAGAAGAATATCTACGTTCTATCTTATATATACCATAATTTTTATTTAAAAAAGAACATATAAGACTTAGAGTCCTATTCTCTAAGTTTCATATTATTTATTATTTTATTAAAGAGATTTGAGTTGAGCATATCAAAGGAAATCCTCCTTTTTCCAACTTAATTAGATCATAGGAA
Organism: Calamus simplicifolius; assembly: GCA_900491605.1. NCBI lineage: Eukaryota > Viridiplantae > Streptophyta > Magnoliopsida > Arecales > Arecaceae > Calamus > Calamus simplicifolius. Next base: position 1,052,939 of record UESW01004036.1, read on the forward strand.
CTTACTTCAAACCTTTTTCTAAAAAAAAATTCTACTCTATGGGACTATTTGAAATCTGTTGACCCAATTATTGATTTTGATGATTAACAAAACTAATTGAGTATAACATTTAAGTTACTAATGATTTTAGTTTAGTTTTTCAGTTTATGATATGATTTATTAATCAAAATCACAAGAAAAATCAAGTTCTAGTTCGAATCTAATGTCAAGGTAAGATTGCAGACATTAGAGTCGACACATGGAATCGCAGAGTCGACTTCGGAAATCGGCACAGACTTAGAGTCGACACCTATACTGTTAGAGCCGACTCCAACAAAAAAGATAGAACGATGGTTTTTTTGGTCACGACTTAGAGTCGACTCCTGGACTGTTAAAGTCGACTCCAGAAGATTTTCGTGTCGACCCCAGAAAAGTCAGAGACGACTCAGATCGAGCGGATTGGGGATTTTCGATTTAGAGCCGACTCCAGAAAAGTTAGAGTCGACTCCAGTTTGTCAGAAATGACTCCAGAACTGTTAGAACGTCTCTAAACTTTATCTTTATCTTTTTAATCCCAACGCTATTACTATATTTGGTTCTAATCCTTCTTACACTTGTTTCTAACGGATAGTTTTAGGCTATTTATGGATTAAGAAGAATCTATAAGAAGAGGTTTCATTGTATCCGAAAAAGGAGAGAAAAATAAGAAAACAAGAGAGAAAAATCAAAAATACAAGAGTGAAATCCATCAGAAAATCAAAAAAGAAAAGAGGGAAGATTCGAAAGGAAAGATTATACTGATCTCCCAAAAGAAAAGAGAGAGATTTCTAGCATTCCTTGTTCTATTTTGAAGAAATCTCAAAAGAAGAAGCAAGCCCTAGCTTTCTAATCTTCGGAGCTTCAAGAGCATTCTAAAGGAAGATTCACTCAAGAGAAGAGAAGAAGCAAGCCACCAAGATCTGCAAATCAGGCTTTGATTCCTATCTCTTTATTATTGTTCTATTATTGTATATTTGCTCATTGGAGGAGCTTTTAACTTTGTAAAAACGTTATTGTTTGCTGGGTCAATCAGAGGATTGATTCCTTTGAGGCTGTTAACCTTGAGCAAGCAGTTTGCTTGTGTTGTAAGGTTGTGTGCTGTGAGCCTTGAAAACCAGCTGGGTTCGTTGTGCACCCGGAAAAAAACAAGTTTGAGTTGTGAGCTTGCAAAACAACTATGCTGTAATCAGATTGATTATAGTGTGGTCCCAAGAGGTACTTGGGAGTGGATGTAGGTGTAGGTACACCAAACCACTATAAAACTTCTTGTGTTTGCAGTGATTGTTTCCTTGTCTCTTACTTCTATCTTTGCACACTCTGTTTTAATTCGCATACATCTAAGTTTTCACTTCCGCTGGGGGATTATTTTTTAAAAGAAGTTTAATTTTTGAAAAATCCAATTCACCACCCTCTTGGGTTGCTATCTGGACCAACAATCTCATAAGTAAAATTGATATGTAGCTCAAGTTAAAACCTAACTGAGTTACAATTGAATGACATTGCAACTAAACTAAATGACTAATTAAAAGTCTTGTAATTGAACCTTCATTATATGTTTAATTGCCGTCGTCTCACCTCTTCTGTTTGAAATCTTGTAATTTAACCATGTATTATAAGTCAAGTTACTTGGGTTATAAGTGTAAACTAAAAATATGCTAATCAACGTACAAGCAAATTAGACACAAGATAACTTATAGGAATTAATTAATACTTTTGAAACATTAGAGCAGTCAAATTTAAAATTATAATATAATAATATTATAACTTGATATATTACTAGAATATAATAATGTTATATTATGTCATATCATATTACATTATATTAATAATTATCATAGTATACTATGATATAATATAATAATTATATGATAATATAATATAATGCTTATTGTATAACTATATTATTATAGTATTGTATTATAATAATATTATATAATTACCATTATATATTATAATAATCATAGTGTAATGTAATAATATTATAATATCATATAATTTCGTAATACAACATCAACATCCGGATGCTTCTCCGTGTACCACTTTATCTCTTCACCAAGCGCCAAACACCAAAGTGATCTTTCCGTTTCAGACATCTTGCCTTGGAGACAACTTGACTTGTGTACAGTCTTCTGGATGTGATTAAAATTTGGGGCGATATTCCTAATAGCTGCAATAAGGACACCTACCTTCCAGGCCTTCTTGAGGTCATGTGGCTTCCTGTATGGCACAAGCCCTTGGTCACTGGATAGGCCTAGCTGGGGCCACCAATCCTCCTCCATCAGTAGCTGGGGCCACTAACAGGGACCCGAGTGTTGAATCCCGGAATCCCATCAGTAGCTCCGGAACTGAGACTGGATGAGCATTTGTCCCCGATTTAGGATCTTTTTCATTCCGAAATCTTTCAACGGCAACCGGACCGTTATGCTTAAATTTTACGTTTTCCTTCCACCAACCTCGTAGATTATCAGAGGAGCCAGTTACTGGTCTTCCCTTCTCTGGAATGATACCATACACAAAACCCTGAGCGCCGCCTAAATCCATCAGTAATAGCATGTACTCCAGGACCTTGCCATGAGCTCGACACATCTTTTTTCCTCCGAGATTGCTCTGTGGACTGGGCCTCCATCTTTCCATCTGGTTGCTGGTTCTTCTTTCGCCATTGTGCCATCAGCATGCTGGTGCAACGTATCCTTGACTCAAGCTCCTCTATGGTGATATCTTCATCATCACTGATGTCTTCATCACTGTCTAAATCATCAAAAACTTCAGTAAGAAGATGGTCTGGTACTTTCCTCATGCGATATTTCGCTTTTTTAGATGAGCCAGCCTGGTCATGAGAGGTCGCTGGCCTGTGAGCTCCGCTCTCACTCAGTGAAGGATGCCCAGTTGGCCGATATCTTTCAGAGGATCTAACATCTTCTGATGCTTGCCCTTGCCCTTGCCGTTCCATATCTCAGAGAGGCGAGCAACCAAAGAAATCAAATCTATCCACAGAATTTAGAAGAATAAGAAATAAAAGAGACTTCATGCAACATACAAAACAAACTTTTCAGTACTGAGTGTTCCATATAGAGTTGATATTTATCGATTCATAGCCGGGTCATACATCAAAATAAAGGTTCTTACCACACAAAAAAAAAATTGAAGATATAATAACGATTGATAAGATGGATTTTTAGCATAGAATAAAAGAGGACCATGTATTACTTGCCTGCATGATAAAATACAAGCTTTTTTTTTATTGAAGTATAGGTTTTTAATTTTTCTTTGATATAGTTAGATGTGGTTCAAACATCATCTTCATTCTTGTCTAATATTAGCAAGCAAATATTTTTCCAGCATCAAATAATCCCCATAAATGAGCAGGCAAATATCATGCCAATGCTAACTTTTAACGATCGACGGAGATAAAGATCATAGTTTTTAAATTTGTTAGTGCTGCCAATTAGAAAAGAATTTTGCATAATGTGAAGCATGCGCCATAAATTACTTCTGAGAAGGAGCTATAAAATAAACATCCAACCTTTACCTTGCATATTGTTGAGGGATAAAATGGCCATTGCGTTGATAACTGTGCGAACAGGCTAAGATCAGCCCCAGCCCTTACTCACTACGCTGCACCTACGAAGAACGAGCTAGCTAGTATGATCCGGCGGATCGAGTAACCCATAGCTCGGTTTCCCCGAGCAACCCATAGCTCGGCTCCCCCGAGCCACCCATAGCTGGGTTCCCCCGAGCCATCCATAGCTCAGCCTTCCCGAGCCACCCATAGCTCAGTTCCTCCGAGCAATTCATAGCTCGGTTTCTCTGAGCAACCCATAGCTCGGTTCCCCCGAGCCATCCATAGCTCGGCTCCCCCGAGCCATCCATAGCTCGGCCTCCCCGAGCCACCCATAGCTCGGTTCCCCCGAGCAATTCATAGCTCGGCCTCCCCGAGCCATCCATAGCTCGGTTCCCCCGAGCAATTCATAGCTTGGTTTCCCCGAGAAACACATAGCTTGGCTCCCCCGAGGCATCTATAGCTCGGCTCCCCGAGCCACCTATAGCTCGGCTCCCCCGAGCCACCCATAGCTCGGTTCCCCCGAGCCATCCATAGCTCGGCTCGCCCAAGCCATCCATAGCTCGGCCCCTCCGAGCAAACATAGCTCGGCTTCCCCGAGCAACCCATGGCTCGGCTTCCCCGAGCCATCCATAGCTCGGCCTCCCCGAGCCACCCATAGCTCGGCCTCCCCGAGCGACCCATAGCTCGGCCTCCCCGAGTAACCCGTAGCTCGACACGCACCTCTACGGAGCCTGGCGCGGAAGAGCCCAAGTCTGGTGTAACGGAATCCCAAATGAATAATCATATCGAGGAGGGGCCTAGGATCTGCGATAATGGCCTAGGACCTACGCAGTCGTTATACCTCAAGCTATCAGAGAGCTCTCCCAGCCGTCGATCCTTCAACAGACGAGATACGAATCCCATCGGCCTCATAACAACTTGATTCGAATCATCCCCGTATCCAAACAACCTTTGAACCTTCCAAAAGGTGCTCAAGATTCAGGTGATTGCCTATAAGTAAGACACTCCTAGATTCTCTCAGGTACGCGCAAAAGCCCCCTCATAAAGCTCACTCTCACTCTCACTCTCTCTCTCTTACACTGCTCATTCTTCTCCTTCTCCGCCGTTGGCGCTCCCCAAGAGCTCCTGATTGGCCGCCCCTGGAGGGACTCCCTAGAGAGATCCTTCTCCTCATTTCTGTTGATCATCGATCCCCCACTGACTTGAGCGTTGGAGGGTCTTCCGCGGAGGGCCACCCCCAACGCCTCTCGCGTGAGGACTTCTGTGCGGTCCACCCAGGAGGTAGCCCGATCAAGAGACCGTCGCGCCCGAGTCAGAGGACAGATCTCGGCGTGACGCTAAAGGAAGGGCCTCAAGTCCCGTTAAAACTTGAAGAAAGGAGACAAGGATCTCAATCCGAAATAGAACCTCTCCAATGACTAATCGGAAAAGAGCAACATCTGAGGCCCAGGACCAGGTCGCCACCCAGAGACCTGATCCGATGAGTAGCGTGGCGCCGCAGCCACCACCAGTTGAGACCCCATTATCGCCAGCTAACCCAGTGACCCAGGATCAGTTCGCCACGCTGGTCCAGCAGGTCTAAGCCCTGACCCATCAGGTTCAGGAGTGCCTCGCAACCGCCCCTGCTCCACGCCTCCTTGAGGAGGCCACAGCCCCTTTCTCTCTGGCCACCTCTTCTTCTGGTTCGCATGGAGCCGCGGACCCCCACACCGGCCCAAGGAGGACAAACCAGTCCCACGAGTGGGCTACAGCAGGGATCCTCCTAGATCTCGGCGGGCCCAGTCCCTCTATTCGGTGTCCTACCTTCATGATTCGACGCCATCCCCGCGCTCTCCTCGCCCATCTCCTCCTCTTATATCTGAAGAGGAGATCCGCCGACAACTCTGGGAGATGCGTCAAGAGCTGGACGCCGCCAAGCAGGCTCATCCGCCTCAGCCCAAGGCAGAGCAGGGCATCCCTTTCTCCAAAGGGATCATGGAGGAAGTGATTCCTCCCATGTCTAGCTACCCGCCATTGATCCCTACCATGGCTCCTCTGATCCGGATGATCATCTTAGTAGCTTCCGATCAATAATGATGTTCCACGGGGCATCAGACGCGATCCTCTGCCGCGCCTTCCCTTCCACCCTCAGAGGATCTGCCGAACCTGGTTCAACGCCTTGAAACCGGGTTCCATTGATTCATTCGATGAGCTGAGCCATCTTTTTATTGGCCAGTTCGTCAGTAGCCGCCATCACCGATGAAGATCCGACTCCCTCTCTGAAGTTAAGCAGAGAGAGGGGGAGTCCTTGAGAAATTACCTTGGCTGTTTCAACAAGGCCATGCTGGAGGTGGACCACCTTAATCATGAGGTGGCTATGTCTGCTCTACCGGGGGAGTTTTGAAGGAGAGCGACTTCTACCTGGCGATGGAAGTCAGCTACCCCCGAACCTCTCCGATGTGAAGGCCCTGGCAGACAAATACGCCAGGGTCAAAGAATCACGGAGAGCTGCCCGCGCCGAGTTGGCGAAGAAGAAAGAGCCTAAAGGTTCGGACAGGCACGACCAATCCGTTAGCCGAGCCCACCTCGTCGCCAAAGGGCTCCCCCACCGCCACCGAGAAATTGCTCCCGGAGCCTGCCCAGGCGATTCGACTGGTACACCCCACTCACTGTTCCTCGAGCGCAAATCCTCATGTAGATAGAGCGCCAGCTCCCCCGACCAACTCCTCTCCGAGGGAACCCAACTCGGAGGGACCCCACCAAATACTGCCACTATCACCGGGAGCATGGCCACGACACCAAAGAATACTGGCAGTTGAAGAATGAAATTGAGAGGCTGATCCAACAGGGCCACTGAACCAGTTCAGGAGGGCGCCCGAGCCAGGACAAGGGGGTGACCGCCAGCCCAAGCTTCAGCAGCCTCCTCCTCCTCCTCCAAATCCACCCATAATCAGCCACATTAACATGATTGAAGAGGCCGGCGGCACGAGCTCCAGAAATGATGATGAAGGCTCGGCACCAAAGAAAGCGCGAACGGGTGAGCTCTCCTTCTCCGACGATGATCTCCAAGGGATACAATTCCCACATGACGACGCATTGGTTGTATCTCTCAATTTGAATAACTACGATGTAAGTCGGATCCTTATTGATAGTGGAAGCTCCGTAAATGTTCTGTACCTTGATGTGTTTGCCAAGATGAAATTGCTCATGGGAAACCTCCGAGCCATGGACTCCACCCTTATGGGGTTCACCGGCGATGTTATCGTCCTAGAGGGGGTTGTAACCTTAACGGTTCGGGCAGGAACCTAGCCCCTTGTGGCCATCGTTCACACGGACTTCTTAGTGACCAAGCTTAGGTCGCCTTACAATGCGATATTTGGGAGACCCGGCCTGATGTCCCTCAAAGCCATTGTCTCCATCCCACACCTATCTATGAAATTCCCCACCTAGCGTGGAGTTGGTGTTGTCCAGGGAAGTCAAACCATGGCTCGACAGTGTTTTGTCACCAGCCTTCAGTCCAGAATGCCTGAAGTTGATGGGCTGGATGCTCGGGAGGACTTCGTCGAGAAACGAGGGGAACCAGCCGAGGAACTGGAAGAAGTACCACTGGACGGAGCTCGCCCGATCGAACCATAAAGATCGGGTTGCGGTTGAGTGGTGAATCCCGGCAGGAGCTGATCGACTTTCTCCGAAGCAACGCCGATGTTTTCGCCTGGTCCACCTCCAACATGCCAGGGATTAGCCCCGAGGTTCTGGTCGACTGCCTTAACGTGGACGAGATGTACCGGCCCATCAAACAAAAGAAGAGGAGTTTCACCCCTGAACGATAGAGAGCTATTGAAGAGGAGGTTGATAAGCTTATCAAGGCGAACTTCGTCCGGAGGTGAATTATCCAAATTGGCTATCAAATATCGTCATGGTAAAGAAGTTGAGAAGTAAGTGGCAGATCTGCATCGACTTCACCGACCTCAACAAAGCGTGCCCGAAGGACAGCTTCCCTCTCCCCCGCATTGATCAGCTTGTAGATGCCACCTCGGGTCACCAAATGCTAACATTCCTGGATGCCTACTCAGGCTACAACCAGATCCGATGGCCCCCAAAGATGAAGAAAAGACCGTCTTCATAACCGACTGAGGTACTTACTATTACCGAGTTATGCCTTTTGGTCTTAAAAATGCAGGTGCCACCTACCAAAGGCTGGTCAACAAAGTGTTCAAAGAGCAAATCGATCGGAATATGGAAGTATACATCGACGACATACTAGTCAAAAGCAAAGAAGCATTGCAGCACGTCAAGGATCTCTCGGAGATCTTCGTGACACTCTGCAAATATCAGATGAAGCTCAACCCAACTAAGTGCACCTTCGGCGTTAACTCCGGGAAGTTCCTCGGCTTCATGGTCTCCCAATGGGGTATCAAAGCTAACCCCCAGAAGATCCAAGCTCTCCAGCAGATGGCGCCCCCGGCATCTATTAAAGAAGTCCAGCGCTTAACTGGGAGAGTAGCAGCCCTTAACCGCTTCATGGCGCATTCTGAAAGATGTCTCCCCTTCTTCAAAACTCTTCGGTCAGCTAAGATTTTCCAATGGTCTTTCGAGTGTCAAAAATCATTCGAAGATCTCAAGAAGTACCTTGGCTCTCCCCCTCTCCTCAGCAGTCCAAATCCTGGGGAGGCATTGTTCCTGTATCTGGTTGTCTCGGAAGGTGTCGTTTGCTCGGTGCTGGTCAGAGAAGAAAATAAGGCCCAGAAACCGATTTATTATGTCAGCAAACTGCTCTGAGATGCGAAGATAAGGTATACCCGGATTGAGAAGATGGTGTTGGCCTTGATCACCTCAGTCCGAAAGTTGCGGCCATACTTCCAAGCACATTCTGTGACGGTCCTGACTGACCAACCCCTCAAGGCGGTGGTTCACCGCCCGAAGACATCAGGGAGAATGACTAAATGGGCCATCGAGTTGAGCGAGCATGACATTCGGTTCCAGGTGCTGGCTAACTTCATCCTCGAATGTACCATCCCGAAGGACGGCTCCACCCCCAACTCCCCCAAAAACCCAAAATCTGACGCCCGCTAGCTCCTCCATGTATACGGGTCGTCCAACCCCCATCTCTCCGGTGCGGGCTTGGTCCTCACCAGCCTAGAGGGGGTGACTTTTGAATATGGCATCCGCTTCTCCTTCCCGGCCTCCAACAACGAAGCTGAGTATGAAGCCCTGCTGGCTGGTCTTCGGATCGCCCGCAGCCTTAAGGTGGAGAAACATAACGCCTTCACCGACTCTCAGTTGGTGGCAGGTCACGTGCGAGGGGAGTTTGAGGCCCGGGAACCCAACATGATCCGATATCTCCAAGAGGTTCGAAGCCTACTCTCCTATTTCCCTGAATTTGAGATCACTCAGATTCCTAGATCTGAAAATGCTCGTGCCAACCTACTATCCCGGCTGGTGACTGTAGAATCAATGGACGCCGAACAAAAATTCCACCTGAAGATCTTGGAGAGACCTAGTATCGCGGAAGCTGACCGAGTGATGCAAGTTGAGGCTGAACCATCATGGTTTGACCCCATCCTGAAGTACCTTAAAGAAGGGTCGCTCCTGTCCGATCGGAGAGAAGCCATAAGGCTAAAGCTGCAAGCTACCACCCACTGTGTGTTGATTGATGACCAGCTCTACAAACGGTCCTTCTCTATGCCATTGCTCAGATGCCTTCACCTGTCTGAAGCCGATTATGTCCTTCGGGAGGTACATAGGGGGATTTGCGGCAACCACATGGGGAGCCGGTCCTTATGCCACAAGGTGCTGCGTCAAGGTTACTATTGGCCAACCATGCAGAAGGATGCTGACGACCTTGTCCGAGCTTGCGACCCATGCCAAAGACACTCCAGTATTCAGAAGCTCCCCTCCGCCAGCCTGGTCCCCATTTCCTCCTCTTGGCCCTTTGCCAAGTGGGGGATGGATATTCTCGGCCCATTTCCACTTGCCACGGGGCAATGGAATTTTTTATTCGTCGCCATCGATTACTTCACCAAATGGGTCGAGATGGAAGTAGTTGCTCAAATAACTGAGGCTCGGGCCAGGGACTTCGTGTGGAGGTCCATCATCTGCCGCTTCGGCCTCCTGCACACCATCATCACTGATAACGACAAACAATTCGACAATCCGAAGTTTCGTCAGTTCTGCAAGGAGCATGGGATTCATCACCACCTTACCTTGGTCGGACACCCACAGGCTAACGGAGCAGCCGAAGTAACCAACTGAACCTTGCTTCAAGGGATCAAAGCCCAACTCTCCAGAGCCCGAGGCAGGTGGGCGGATGAGTTACACCATGTCCTGTGGGCCTACCGCACCACCCCGAGAGTGCCCACAGGCAAGACCCCATTTTGAATGGCCTTTGGCATAGAGGCCGTCATCCCTGTGGAGATAGGACTCCCTTCCCTGCGGGTGGAAAGCTACTCGGAGGAAGCCAGTGATGAGCAGCTCCGCGCCAACCTTGACCTAGTAGAGGAAATCAGGGAAAAAGCTCGGATCAGGGTAGCTGCCTACCAGCAAAGATTGGCCCATTATCATGCCTCCAGAGTCAAGGGGAAAGCTTTCTTGCCTGGCGACCTCGTTCTCCGGAAAGCATCTGTCTCCAAACCGCTGAAGCAAGGGAAGTTAGCTCCAAACTGGGAAGGCCCCTACCAAGTAGCGAGATCGTCGGACCCGGGACCTACAAGCTGCAAGATCTGAGCGGGAGATCCATTCCTCGGATATGGAACTCGGACAATCTCCGCAAGTATCATCAGTAGGGTACGCCCTCTGCAAGCTCGCCTTCTTAAATTTTGTTGGCATACTGTTTCATAATTCATGGCATAAATCACCACAAATTATATGAAGAAAAATAGATGCTGCTTACCAATCCTCGGCACGACCGAGTTATCTGTTTAAGCAGGAAATCTCCGAACCTCGGCTGGGCCGAGCATAAAATCTCCGAACCTCGGCTGGGCTGAGCAACTAATCTCCAAACCTCGGCTGGGCCGAGCAAATGATCTTCGAATCTCGGCCGAGCTAAGCGATGGATTCCAAAGCCCCGGCCAAAACCAGAGTGCATAAAGCCCCGCTAAAATGGAGTGCCTAAGCTCTGGCAAAACTAAAGCATGCAAACCTTAACGAAACGGAAGGACTTCCGAATAGTCCCCAGAGCTTCGATCGGTTCGAGATCGGTAAGCTTCCGAACGTCGCGCAATATCACCGGTGGGTACGAATTCCACGCCTTTAGCAAAAACCTCTAAAGGTCTCGATAGGCCCTACACGGATGCCTAAGAACCCCAGGCAAAGTCGGGGAACCTCTCCTACTACTAAGTCCCCGGGCTAACCGGGCAATGTCCCTGCCTTACCGACTAAGCGTCTGTCCCATTCTGCAAACGAGACCACAATTTACCGTGTAAACCCATGGAACCGCCTAGGTCTCCCTTCGGCTCGAACAGGGACAAACATTTTTCCTTCTCTATGAACCAAGCGACGATCTCATCAAGAAACAAAAGATTGCCAAAAAGGAAAGAATTTCATTCTTTATAGAGAAAAGTACAAAAAAAAAGAGAAGAAGTGAAAAAATGGCCTTCGCAGAGGCCTACTGTCTCCCCCCAGGAGCTGCTGAGTCCTCCATGCATCGAGACAGCTCGGCAACTCGCTGACGGAGGGATGCTATCTCCCCCTCCTGCCGGTCTATGACCCGGCGAAGGGCCTCGGCCTACCTCGCAAAAATGGCGAGAAGCTCCTCGACCGCCCTCCCGAGCTGCTCATGGCTTGCAAAAGCTGACGCCAAGGCCATACCATCGACCGTCACGGGGAACGGCTCCCCTGGGAGCCCCCACGGCCATTGCTAACTACGCCTGACTCTCTGTTCGATTGCCCTTCCCCTGAGAAGCCATACCTGCTCTCAGAGCTGTCGGAAGCCTAGCCGAGGGGATGATGAACACTGACATCCCCCTCGCCCATATTTATACTGCCTTGGTGAGTATCTCGAGCAGTCGGGTCATTAATCTCACCCATGAGAATATGCCGCGTGTCGCCACTTTGGCTAACGCCCACAGGAAGCAAAGAGTCATGCCCCCTCTCGAGGGAAATCGGTAAACGTCGATGAATTACTCGGGAACCCCCCTCCTTCTCTAGAAACTGGGTTCCTCCCGATCTGTCGGGCCCTCACAGATTAAATGTCCTCGAAACTCCACCGAATTGCTTCAAATCGGCCACCCTTTGGGAAGTGCAAAAAAGAGTGTCAGCAGTTGACGCTGACTCGCTTCCCTCGGAAAAATCCAAATCATAAACATCGGCCGTCCCCATGTTCCGCCCATTCCACTTTGGCGTTCCATGCCGAATCTCACAGGAACCAAACATCCGGAGTCTCGGCGACAACCGAATTACCCCTCCAAGCAAACAAATCTCCGAACCTCGACAGGGCCGAGCAATGAATCTCCGAACCTCAGCAGGGCCGAGCAATGAATCTTCGAACCTCGGCAGGGCCGAGCAATGAATCTCCAAACCTCGGCGGGGCCGAGCTATAAATCTCTGAACCCCGGCCAGAGTCATGGAATGTGTTCTACCGCTAAGAATCCCGGCAAAAGCCAAGGAATTCTTCCCACTATCAAGGCCCCAGCATAAGGCCAAGACGCATGCCTCATTATCACAAATCCCGACCAGACCAAATGATCTCCAAAGTTCCATTTGAATTCGGGCAGCTTATAAGCCCCGACTAGGTCGGGTAGCGCAGAATCCTCGGCCAAGAACGAGCGATATCCCCGTGCCTCGTTTCATTGCCAGCAACAACTCTCAGTACAGAAGAAATAGAAACTAGGAGAAAGAACAAAACTTTCTTTATTTCATTGCCATCAAAATGAATTACAACCGCATGAGAGGCATTACAAGTACATTGAAATACGAGAAATAAAGACGAGTACATAACTCAGCCGAATAGCTCCAAGACAGCTTCGGGTGACAATGATGCTTCAGCATCCGATCCACAAATCAGACAAGCCACGAACCAATCAGCTCACGCCGATAATGAGTAGATGACTCGGCCCGACTGTTGCGACCAGCTTCAGTTAATAATGATATCTCGTATCCAGTCCGGGATATCAGAGAAATCAGAAAGGGTGGACGAGCCACCCATCCGCAGGGCCCTCCGACGAGTAGGAAGAAAGCTCGCGGACCCTGATAACAGGGCCCTCCCCCAAATCTAGTGTGTACCGCTAGCCACTGCCCGAGTCAACAGGCAATGTACTAACGGGAGAATCACCATCACCCCCTCCTCACGTGGCAAAAGATTCCCCGGGCGGACGAGCCCAGGAATCCTGACCAGGGGAGGAGGAGAAGTTCACGCAAGTCATGGGGAGCACGCGTGCACTTCCTACCCTGCGTCCCCAAGGGTGAATCGCAAAGGACACATAGGAAGCGTACATGTGCACTCCCCATCCGATCTCTGCGAACCCCTGTGCGCTCTCCATACGATCTCCGAAACTCTTTTCTTGAGGACGAGCCCCCCTCCGGTGGCTCCTTCATCACCCCAGCTGTCCGAAGGACGACGACTTGCGGAAGGAAAGGTCGGTCCTCCCACTCTAAGCCCCAGAGAGACAGGCATTGTATACACCCTCGCAATTCATAGAAAAGAAAACTCTGGATAGCCTAGCACAGCCCTCTTTCCCCTTTTTATATGCGAAGATGAACCGGGAGCAGCTATCAGAACAGAAAGCCCCGAGATTCAAAACGCCTAACCCATGCCACCATGTGGCCTCCTGGAATGAAAAAGCACCCCACGTTGCGTGCCAAGCGCGTCGCCCGAACCGTGACGCATGCCAAAAGATTGTCTCTGATCCCGATCACAGCTTTAAATACAGAAAACCATTGGCTGATCTTGCAGGTACTGCCAGATCTGGGGGATCGTCCCGCGAAAATGATATCCTCCAATGGCAAATAAGCGCTTACACTATGCGCCAAAGTAGCCTGCATTGGAAAAGATCGACACAGCAAAGGTCCCTCGGAAAGTGCCGGGGCAAAATGAAAATCGACATGCCTTGAAAAGACAAAGCACTGACAGGGGAATAAAGAAGCGCGAAGGCCAAACCCTCCCTTTACCAAAAACAATAAAGGGGTGACAGCGAGGATTCAACAAACTCCCCTCTTTTCACTGAAAGCACAATCATGGTTTGGTCGCTGATAAGGCGGACTACCCTGGTCCTAGCCAGGGTGCTTCTATGGTTTCTGGTCCCATCCAACCGACCTACCGCGTCCCTCGGCTCAAGCCGACTATTTTATCCCTCGGCCCTAGTCGAGCTACTTCATCCCTCGGCCCCAACCAAGTTATTTCATTCTTCGGCCCTGGCCGAACCATTGTGTCATTCGGCTTAAGCCGAATTGAATCGTCTCTCAACCTCCTTTTGCACCAAGCAATGTTGTCGCTCGACTCCTTCATCGGGGCTACCCCTATGCCTCAGCCTCGACCAAGATGTTCCTTCAAATTCGAGCCAGAAAACCAACCAAGCGGCGCTCACAGTTGGGATAAAAATTTAAGACAAGAAACCATCCAAGAAAGACAAATAAATGAAAACAACTGACCCATTTACTGATTTCCAGTCAAACTACAAAAGAAAAGAAACAGAAAATACATATGGGCCCCTAAAGGGTCAAGACTTGGGATCAGACCCGGCGTCTACTGTGGCAACATCAGCGGGAGCATCGCTTGGCCCCCCCCCTTCTCGATGGTATCCCGCCGGGATACCTCGGCGGCAACGTTAACTCCCAGAACAGCTTTGAGATCGATGTCAGAAATCTCTTCATATTCGTCTTCCTCGGCCTCCGGGGTGCGTGTCTCGTAATATTCGGCTTCCAAACAAGACAAGTCAGGTCAGGATAAGTTTGAGCAATCTTAGCCCGCGCCTCCTCTTCGCCGAACTGAAATGCATCGGCGCAGGCCGCCCTGCGTTCCTCAGCAAATTTGATAGAGTTCTTGTACTCCTCCACCGCTGAAGAGGCCCACGCATTTGCCTTGGCTAATTGCTTCTCCAATTCGGAGATCCTTCGGTGCCTCGAGGCCGCCTCCTCTCCAATGCCGTCAACCGCTCCTGAAACTCCTGGCTCATCTTGTTCAACTGTAGACGAAGAGCCAAGTAAGACAGAAGTCGAAAAACCAAAATGGATAAAACAGATAACAACCTACCTGCTTGCCCCACCGAGCTAGCTCACCGTCTAGCACTTGGACCCTATTGAGAGCCCTCGATTTAGCCGATTGATTTTGGCGAAGGCTCTCTTTAAGTTCATCCACCCGGGACTGAGCGTCCCCAATCTCTTGATGAGCGTAGTCAAGCTCATCAGAGAGTCGAGCAGCTCGTTCATCCAACCATTTCAGTCGATCCTTTGTGTCAGCGAGCTCTTTATTCAGACAGATGAGGTGGTCCTGCTGCCGCGGCACCTATGCTCTTCCTCCTCGAGCCTCTTACTCCACTTGCCCTTATCTTAAGTGTGGCTGGCTTTAACTGGTCCCACCTCTTATCAAAAAACTGTTGCATGGAATTGACCTTGCTCTTGTGCTCTGCCTTGACCTGAGATATCTCCAGACTGACCTTCTCGGATTGCTCGCGGAAGCCTTGAAGCTCGCTGACCTGTGTGGCGAGTTGAGAGGCTCTTTCCATCTCAACTGCAAGAACCCTGCGAGCCTCCTCGAGCTCCCTCTGAAGGACCACCAGGGCTCGGGAAAGTTTAGCTATAGAATCAACCCTCTCCTTGAGGTGATCGACCTCCTGGCAGGCCCGAGCCCAAGCTCCAACGACCAGATGCAAGCGCCATTTCAGCGCCCTCATGATCAGTGCATTCTGCAAAAGGATTGCACACATAAGGAATATAGTCGAGCTAGCTGACTAAAGACCCTACTTCGGTGTGACAACTTACCCGAGATGCATAATCTGTGGCAATCCTCATAAGGGCAAGATCATCAATCTCAGGAAAAAGAAAAGCCTCGTTCGGCACTCTAGTGTGCCTAAAGGCCATCTCGACAAGGTCCTCCGGATAATCCCCTCCTGTCGAGGAACTCTCTCCCCCTTGGAATGCAGACCGCATTAAGGCGGAGAACATGGCGCTCACCTCTGGATCACATGAGTGGAAATTTATGCTCAGTGAGCCAACTTGGGGACCCGCGGCCCATGAGGCCCTCGGTTGGCCAGCCTCCTCCACCAGAGCCCTCATCTGAGAGGCCTCGGGCATTTCGGCTCCGGCGAGGGAAGCCCGGCCCGAGCGTCCCCTTCGCTTGACGGCTCTCCTTCTCCTTCTTCCTCCTCTTCTTCTTCTTCCACCTCGAACATTCCCCTACCCCCAGCAGACTCCTCTTGAACTTCGGGCTCCCTCGGGGCCTCCTGTGCCTCGACGGATGGCCCTTCACCAGGAGACACCCCGTGAGGTTCGATCGCTGTTTTGGCAAGTTCGGCCACCCCTTCATCGCCCGCTGGCTCTCCCACCAGCATCTCAGGCTGAACCTTGGCAGCTGTAGCCGCTTCTCCCACCTTGATCAAAGCGGGGGCCGCTCCCGCCTCCGCCTGCAACCTCTCCGAGTCATCGGCCTCCAATGAAGGAGACCGAGCTGCCCCGACCACGGGGGTCTCCAAGTGAACCGACGTTGTTCCCTCGCCATCGTCGGACAAAATGACAATAGGTGGGGAGGAAATTCCAGCAGCCTCCTCTGAAACCCCTGCGGCATCCTGATCTTCGCCTCCTGACAGACCCTCCTCGGCGCCGAAAGATCATGCGCCGCCAGAACTTTGGTACTTCCATCTTGCGGCGACGAGGAGCACCGATCATCGCCATCTCTCCTAATCCCCATAGGGCGGGAGCCAGAAGGGCGAGACCTCTTCTTGGCCCTATGCTTGCTGCTGGAGTTGGATCTCCTACGGCGCTTGCCCAGCTCCTCCCTCATCTGGTCTACGAACGCCGACCTTTCGGCTGTAGGGAATGTGATTCGCCCATTAGCTCTCACAAAAATCAAAGATGAAGTCAGATTAAGCTATTGGCTACGAAGTGATACTCACCGCAAAGATTAACGGGACTCAATCTAGCCGCGAAGAGGGCATCCTTTGATAGAAGGGCACTGGTTGGAAGTGCTCGACTGCCACGTAACATGATCAAATCCCTTTTTTCCTGCTCGGTTAACTCCGGATGCGCTTCTGGATCCTTTACGTATCGTCCCCAAACCCGAGGAAAATCGAGCCAATATTTCCCTTGACTATAAAGAATCGCGATTTACATTCCTTTATCAACGACGGGTTATCCGAAATTATCTTGAAGGACCTCCGGGGACCGAATAAGGCCACTCTGAGGCCCTCCCAGAGACCAGATTGTAGCACACCCTGAACATCGGAAGGGTCGCAGACACCTTGACATGGCTGCATAACGAGATGAATCCGATGAGGTTGCACCAGCTGTTGGGAGCCACCATGGTGAAGCATATTGTAGAACCTCATCACCTCCCGCACCAGCAAATGAAGAGGAAACCTGAGACCTGCCCTCAAACTTTTCTCATAGTAGAACGCTCTGTCCCCCAATCCGGATGTCACCGTGTCATCAGCCGTCGGGAGCAACAAGGTAACATCCTAGGGAATCTTGTACAGGCGACGTATCTGCTCCAGATCCGCCAGGGTCACCTCCGAAGCCTGATCATTCGGACTCACCATGTCTTCGATCGAAAGAGACGCTGGGCAAGGCCACTGAGAAAACGGGGAGACGAAGTTTTTGAGGGAAAGCGAAAGAGCGCTACGCATAGGGATGGCACCGCTACAACCCCGTTTTTCCAAAAGAAACCGCCTTAGGGAGAGGATGAGGCTTCTCAACCAAGACGTCCGGAACCACCGCTGCAGGCGCCGTGAAGATCGAGATTTCCCATGTGGTGCTTCCCCAATCGTTGCCTTCGCCCCTAAGGAATGATAGATCCACCCCAAGAAGGCAGAACGGCCACGCAGCATTAATTAGGGCATCATTGCATAGGCTTCCAAATACATATTCCCCCGCTCGGATTGTGCCACCTAAGTATATACTCCCTATGCCCGAACCTACGCTTGAACTAGGGAGTGGGGGGCATGTGTTGACGGGTAAAATGGCCATTGCGTTGATAACTGTGCGAATGGGCTAAGATCAGCCCCAGCCCCTACTCACTACGCTGCGCCTATGAAGAACGAGCTAGCTAGTATGATCCGGCGGATCGAGCAACCCATAGCTCAGTTTCCCCGAGCAACCCTAGCTCGGTTCCCCCGAGCCATCCATAGCTCGGTCTCCCCGAGCCATTCATAGCTCGGCTCCCCCGAGCCATCCATAGCTCGGCCTCCCCGAGCCACCCATAGCTCGGTTCCCCCGAGCAATTCATAGCTCGGCCTCCCCGAGCCACTCATAGCTCGGTTCCCCCGAGCAATTCATAGCTCGATTTCCGAGCAACTCATAGCTCGGCTCCCCCGAGCCATCCATAGCTCGGCTCCCCCGAGCCACTCATAGCTCGGTTTCCTCGAGCAATCCATAGCTCAGTTCCCCCAAGCCATCAATAGCTTGGCCCCTCCGAGCAAACCATAACTCGGCTTCCCCGAGCAACCCATGGCTTGGCTTCCCCGAGCAACCCATAGCTCGGCTCCCCCGAGCCATCCATAGCTCGGCCTCCCCGAGCCACCCATAGCTCGGCTCCCCGAGCGACCCATAGCTCGGCTTCCCCGAGTAACCCGTAGCTCGACACGCACCTCCGCGGAGCCTAGCGCGGGAGAGCCCAAGTCTGGTGTAACGGAATCCCAAACGAAGAATCATATCGAGTAGTGGCCTAGGATCTGCGATAATGGCCTAGGACCTACGCAGTCGTTAGATCTCAAGCCATCAGAGAGCTCTATAAGCCGTTGATCCTTCAACAGACGAGATACGAATCCCACCAGCCTCATAACAACTTGATTCGAATCATCCCCGTATCCAAACAACCTTTGAACCTTCCAGAAGGCGCTCAAGATTCAGGTGATTGCCTATAAATAAGACACTCCCAGATTCTCTCAGGTACGCGCACAAGCCCCCGCACATAGCTCACTCTCACTCTCACTCTCTCTTTCACCGCTCATTCTTCTCCTTCTCCGCCGTCAACGCTCCCCAAGAGCTCCCGATTGGCCACCTCTGGAGGGACTCCCCAGAGAGATCCTTCTCCTCATTTCTGTTGATCGTCGATCCCCACTGACTTGAGCGTCGGAGGGTCTTCCGCGGAGGGCCACCCCAACGCCTCTTGTGTGAGGACTTCTGTGCAGGTCCACCCAGGAGGAAGCCCGATCAGGAGATCGATCGCGCCAGAGTCGGAGGACAGATACCGGCGGCAACATAGATATTTAAACAAAATCATATGTTTCTCTTATTCTCAAAAATATTATATCATTCATAATCGATAAATTAGGAATAATGAAAGTGACACTAAAGTAGTAGATGAACCAAAAGAACAACGCAATGCCAAAATAGACCAAGAATAATAAGAAAATAATGCTTTGCTTAGGAAAGAAATTTAAAAAAAAGAAATAATATAATGTTCCTTGAAGACTAAAACTTACGATCTTAATAAAAAAGGAAAAGAAAAAGACTTAAGGTAGATACTAATATCGGATACTACGTAAAAAAAATTTTAATTTACAAGTCTTAAAGCTAGAGCGGTGAAATACTTTGTTTTCCACATCTAAAGATACTATAACATTAGAAGCATTAATGCAAGTAGTATTTTTAATTAAGATTATAAGTTGATTTTAATTTGCTAGTCTTACAAGATGATTAAGGAGAATCATTTGATCATGGCATTGTCACTTTGGATATATTTAGACAGATTTAATAACAAAATCTATTATATACAACACTCAATTGAGTACTAAAACTTTAAAAATAGCGACGCAATAGCGATGCAATAAAACAGTAAATTAATAAAAATAATTTTTTATTTAGCGATGCAAGTATTGCGTCGCAATGTTTTTTTTTAAAAAATAAATTTTATAAAAATATTAAAAAGAATTATGAAATAAAAATATTGTTTAAGAAAATCTGAATATTCTTTTTAATATATATATATATCTGTGTGTGTGTGTTAAACTCTAATCATATGAGAACTGGAGCGAGATAAGATACAAGAAGAACGAAAGTTAAATGACTAGCATCTAAAGAAAGACTTCGATCCAAACAGATAACAGGGGCCAAAAAGAACAAAGAAACTATCCAAAATGGGGGGTAAATAAATCCCTAAAAAGGTAGACAACAAACCTTTAGAAACCGTGTCTAAGACAAACTCCAAACCCTAGTATCCTTAGCTCTGATCGATCACTCAGGAGCAGCAACACGAACAAGATGAAACACGCTGACAACAGGAAAGATCTCTCTCTGGAAACCCTAGGAAAAGCTCGCCGTCGCCCCCTTACGTGGATGAGATGGAGGTAGAGGGATCGGTTTCCTGAAAAAACCCAAGTATTATGCTTTTGGGGAACAAGGAAAAGAAGCCCTCCTCCACGGCGAGCTCTCGGCGTCTCTCTCCCTCGCTCTCTTCACGATTCACGCTCCCCCCCACCCTTTTAAAGTTTCCCAAACGGGACTACGAGCAGCCAAGCACCATCTAGAAGCGAAGCGGAAGGGCCATGGCACTGTGCCCGTGAAACTGTCTTGGTCTACTGGCTTCGATCGATCGCAACCATCGGATCATCGCCGATCGGATCGATCACAATGGTCCGAGATTGGTCGTCACCGATCGGGATCGATCATGGCTTTGACGATCACAACCATCGGGTCGACGCCGATCGGATCGATCGCGATAGTCCGAGATCGGTCATCGCCGACCGGGATCGATCATGGCTTTGATCGATCGCAACCATCGGATCGTCACCGATCGGATTGATCGCGACGGTCCGAGATCGATCGTCGCCAACCGGGATCGATCATGGCTTCGATCGATTGCAACCATCGAATTGTCGCCAATCGGATCGATCGCAACAGTCTGAGATCGGTCGTCGCTGACCGGGATTGATCATGGCTTCGATCGATCACAACCATCGGATCGTCGCCGATCGGATCCATCGTGATGGTCCGAGATCTTTACGCTTATTTCCTTCTCTTTCAAGAACACAAATCTTTTCGTTTTCTCTCTTATTACTCCCTCTTTCAAGAACGCTAATCATCATCCTCCTCCTCCTCCAAGCCTCTTGAACCCTAACCTTAACGCTAATTACTCTTCATTATTTCCGGTTGTGTCTTGTTTGCTGTTCATTCTCTTGAAGAGCCATCATGGACAAAAACAAACCGAAAGAGGAAGCACGGCGACAACCAAGACGATGATCCTCTCGCCCTCTGCCTCTCTCCTCCCAATTGCCGCAGCCTTACACTTCCAAACACCAGGTTCCCTTCCCTTCCGTCCCCTCCCCCACCGCCACCGCCACTGCTGCCATAACTGCAACACCTCTCCTCTCCTCCCCCTGCCCAGCAACCGAGATCGGTTGTCCCCGACTGGGATTGATCATAGCTTCGATCGATCACAACCATCGAATCATCGCCGATCGGATCAATCGTGACGGTTCGAGATCGGTCGTCGCTGACTGGGATTGATCATGGCTTCGATCGATCGCAACCATCGGATCGTCGCCGATCGGGATCGATCATGGCTTTGATCGATTGCAACCATCGGATTGTCGCCGATCAGATCGATCACAACGGTCCGAGATCAGTCGTCGCTGACCGAGATCGATCATGGCTTCGATCGATCGCAACCATCGGATCGTCGCTGATCGGATCGATCGCAACGGTCCAAGATCGGTCGTCGCCGACCGGGATCGATCATGGCTTTGATCGATCGCAACCGTCGGATCATCGCTGATCAGATCGATCGCGATGGTCCAAGATCGATTGTCACTGACCGGGATCGATCATGGCTTCGATCGATTGCAACCATTGGATCGTCACCGATCGGATCGATCGCGACGGTCCAAGATCGATCGTCGCCGACCGGGATCGATCATGGCTTCGATCGATCGCAACCATCGGATCGTCGCCGATCGGATCGATCGCAATGGTCCAAGATTGGTCGTCCCCAACCGGGATCGATCATGGCTTTGATCGATCGCAACCGTCAGATCATCGCCGATCGGATTATTTGCGACGGTCCGAGATCGGTCGTCCCTGACCGGGATCGATCATGGCTTCGATCGATCGCAACCATCGGATTGTCGCCGATCGAATCGATCGCGACGGTCCGAGATCGGTCGTCACCGACTGAGATCGATCATGGCTTCGATCGATCACAACCGTCGGATCGTCGCTGATCGGATCGATCATGATGGTCCGAGATCGGTCATCGCCGACCGGGATCGATCATGGCTTCGATCAATCGCAACCATCGGATCGTCGCCGATTGGATCAATCGTGATGGTCCGAGATCGGTCGTCGCTGACCGTGATCGATCATGGCTTTGATCGATCGTAACCGTCGAATCGTCGCCGATCGGATCCATTGCGATGGCTCGAGATCTTTCCTCTTATTTCCTTCTCTTTCAAGAACACAAATCTTTCTGTTTTCTCTCTTGATACTCCCTCTTTCAAGAACGCTAATCATCATCATCCTCCTCCTCCAAGCCTCTTGAACCCTAACCATAACGCTAATTACTCTTCGTTATTTTCGGTTGCGTCTTGTTTGCTGTTCATTCTCTTGAAGAGCCATCATGGAAAAAACAAACCAAAAGAGGAAGCACAGTGAGAACCAAGACAATGATCCTCTCGCCCTCTGCCTCTCTCCTCCCAATTGCCGCAGCCTTACACTTCCAAACACCAGGTTTCCTTCCCTTCCGTTCCCTCCCCCACCGCCGCCGCCACAGCCGCCACAACCGCAACACCTCTCATCTCCTCCCCCTGCACAGTAGCCACCTCTTATTCTCCCTCGCTTCACCTCCGGCCCCTCCATCGCCGCCGCCCCCCACCGCCGTTAGTGCCGCCAGTCCACAAGCTTCGCCACCCGTAGCAACCGCTCCCAAGGTCCCCGCCGCGCCGACAAATCCAATACCGTCGTTCCTCCTTTCCCCTGGGAAAACCAACCGCCACGCCACCGTCCACTCCCTCGTCGACCTTCGCTCCCTAAACATCACAGAGATCAACGGCGAAGTTCAGTGCAGGCACTGCGATGCTCGCCGGGTCATCTGATACAATCTTGCGACCAAGTTCATCGAGGTGGCCGAGTTTGTCGTGGCGACGAAGCAAGATATGCGTGACCGCGCACCGAACACGTGGATGAACCCGCAATATTTTTAAAAATACTAAATTGCGACACATATATTGCGTCGCAATGATTTTAGAAAAAAAATGTTGTAAAAAAATTTTAAAATAAAATATTGGCAACGTAATATTTGCGTTGCAATTATTTTTAAAAAATATATTTTTTTCAGTTATAATTATATAAAAATATTGCGACGCATTAGCGATGCATTTTTCCAGAAAATAAAAATAATTTTTCCAGAGAAAACAAGTTTTAATATTGCGACGCAAATATTGCATCAAAATATTAAATTAAAAAATAAAAGTAATAAAAAAATTTAAAATAAAACATTGCAACGCAATATATGCATCGCAATTATTTTCAAAAAGTATAATTTTTATCAAATAGATTTATTTAAAAAATATTGCGACACTTTAGCGACATATTTTCCTAGAAAATAAAAATAATTTTACCAGAAAAAATAATTTTTAATATTGCGATGCATATATTCCATCGCAATGTTTTTTAGAAAAATAAATGTAATATAAAAATTTTAAAAAAAATTGTGATGCAATATATGCATCGCAATTATTTTAGAAAATATAATTTTTATCAGTTATAATTAATAAAAAACTATTACGACGCATTAGTGACGCAAGTTCCTAGGAAATAAAAATAATTTCCAAGAGAAAATAATTTTTAATATTGCGACGCATATATTGCATCACAATATTTTTTAGAAAAATAAATGTAATAAAAAATTTTAAAAAAAAATATTGCGACGCAATATATGCGTCGCAATTATTTTCAGAAAATATAATTTTTATCAGTTATAATTATTAAAAAAATATTGCGACGCATTAGCGACGTAATTTTCTAGAAAATAAAAATAGTTTTCCAAGACAAAATAATTTTTAATATTGCGACGCATATATTGCATCACAATATTTTTTAGAAAATAAATGTAATAAAAAATTTAAAAAAAATATTACGATGCAATATATGCATCGCAATTATTTTCAAAAAATATAATTTTTATTAGTTATAATTATTAAAAAAATATTAAGACGCATTAGCGATGCAATTTCCTAGAAAATAAAAATAATTTTCCCATCAGACATTGATGCCAAATTAGCGACTCATTAGCGACGCAATTAGTTGTGTCGCTAAGTTTTGTATAAAATAATAAAAAGGCCAAATTAGCGATGGATTAGCGACTAAGTTTTGCATAAAATAATAAAAACGCCAAATTAGCGATGGATTAGCGATGCGTTGTTGCGTCGCTAATCCATAATAAATTTTAAAAAAATAGCGAGTGATTAGCGACATAAATTTGCATCGCTAATCACTACTATATAAGCTCTATCGAGCCGCCCCCCCTCCCCCCCGCTTCTCTTCTTCTTCCTCTTCTTACCCTAACTGCCGCCGTCCGCTCCTCCGGCTCCCCCCATCCTATCCCCCGACGGCAGCTCCCCTCACTCCGGTGGCGTCCCCTCTCGACCAAGGTAAGCTCCCCCTCCTCCTCATTTTTTTAAAAAAAACTAGGTTCCGGCCACGGCCACGGCCATGGCCGTCTTCTCCGGCCACGACCGCTACCGTGGCCTGGCAACGGTGGCCAGGCCACCAAAAAAAAAAAACACCTAGGGGGGGTAGATCTACCAACAACATACGGAGTGAGCAGGGACGTAGCCCTGCTGCATCAGATCACACGAGCTTTGGAGATAGAGAGTTCGGATCTCCATACATCGCATAGCCTTCGGGTGATCCTGCATTGGTATTACCATCCAGCCAATCAGCACATACCTCCGAGAGTTCTTCCACCATCGGCCGCACCGTACTTCGATTGGATGCTCATGGGCTGTAAGTATATACTAATTAAAAATATATGTTTATGTTTTTAAGTCAATTACTTATAAACATGCATTTTTTAATAGATTTATTAAGCAGCATCATGTATCCAGCCACATCAGCTCCGTATTTCAGAGGCGTACAGATCCTAGTGGCTACGATTGGCGCCACGTATCTGCAGCCACGATATAAATATAATTTCAGGTAAACTTATTAAATACAATTTATCACTGATATAAAATTTCTTAATCTTAATAAATTCTGAAACTAACTGTTTATTTTAATGCAGAAAAAGTTTACGTGGGACCCTACCAGCCATGATGTCATTAGGGCAACATGGGAGGCTCTTACGGGATGCCGATACTCCGACATGCTTCATCGTCGGAGGTCATTGGGTCAGCATCCTACGCATATGCTAGAGAGTATTTGGCACGAGTGGCAGCAGGCCTTGTAGTCCGATGGCTGGCGCAGGAGGTCCGCATCAGCCAGCATGAACCGCCGATCCGAGAGGGGAGGTCCTGGCACGGGTCTCTTCCGCCACACTTCGGGCTCCATTTCGATTCAGAAGCACAATGTCGTATGGTAAGAAAACATAAATAATTTAATTACTAATTTAGTTATTTACAAATATTTGCATTAATATCAATTTTTTATTGTTATAGTCTGAGCAGGAGGGCAGAGATCCTGGTGAGTTTCGTCTATTCAGGGTGACACACATTAGGAGGGACGGTTCCTGGGTCGATACGTGATCACGGGAGGTTGCGGTAAGAAATTAGCTTTATGTAGTATCTGTTTAATTTCTAAAATTTTATTTAGAGAAATTTATTGATTCATTTATTGTTGATTTTATAATTCAAAGACACGCGTCGAGGAGCTTTGCTCCCAGGCATCGCAGGTCGACTCCACTGATGGGGAGACGCCCGTCAAACTCTCAGCAGAGGAGAGTCGATGTGTATTTTTGGAGGCTATTGGTGCCCAGCCCTGAGACCGCAGGGTCTATGGTCTGGGCATTAGAGCTTTTGCATATTTTCCACATTAGGCCTCCAGCTAGCGATATTCTGGTGATATTCCTGCCGAGCGTTTAGACGACATTCGGAGATCTATTATGGAGGAGGTTCGGCAGGACGTTCGTCAGGAGGTTCGGCAGGAGGTCGAGCACAAGTTTGAGCAGCGTATGCGAGGCCATCAGCAAACATGCAAGATCAGATGCGTCAGTTGCAGGATATGGTTAGCCACTTGTTGCAGGGTTTCCAGCCTCCACGTGATCGCACGAATTCTTGATGTATTTTTTTTTACTTTTTATATTTTGTACATAAAACATCAAAATTTTAATATATTAAGTATTTTTGGAAATTGAATGATTATTGTTTGGATCAATATGAGTGAAGAATATTTTGATCAATATTTAAATGTAACGAAATTGTATTAACCATTTTAATTTTTAATATTTTATTTTTTTTTTAAAAAATAATTAGCGACGCATTAGCGACTGAAATTACATCGCTAATATTTTAAAATATTATTATTAAATATTACGATGCAATAACTTGGAGTCGCAATATTTTAAAAAAAAATTTAATTAGCAACGCATTAGCGACTGAAATTGCATCGCTAATATATCTAAAATATTATTATTAACTATTACGACGCAATGACCCGACGTCGTAATATTTTTAAAAAAATTTAATTAGCAATGCATTAGTGACTCACATTGCATCGCTAATATATCTAAAATATTATTATTAAATATTGCGACGCAATGACCTGGCGTCGCAATATTTAAAAAAATTTTAATTAGCGATGCATTAGTAACTCAAATTGCGTCGCTACTATATCTAAAATATTATTATTAAATATTGCGATGCATTCAAGTGCATCGTCATATTGCGACGCACTTGAATGCATCGCAATATTTAATAATAATATTAAATATTAAAAATTAGTTTTAAAATTAGCGATGCATTTATGATGTGTCGCAATATTGCGATGCATTGCTGCATCGCAGAGAGTCGCTGTGAAGCGATACAATTGCGATAAATTGAGACTGCGACGATCATCTGAGCGACGCCGTCATTGCGTCGCAATAGCATGTTTAACGACGCATTTGGGCGTCACAATATTTTTCTCTTGTAGTGCATTTTTTTTTTGAGAGCAAGAATAGAATAAATAAAAGTAATAGGTATAAGTTCTATTTTTCACCTACTAGAACTATAAGAGAGAAAAATAAAGAGAAGAATATCTACATTCTATCTTATATATACCATAATTTTTATTAAAAAAAGAAAATATAAGACTTAGAGTCCTATTCTCTAGTTTCATATTATTTATTATTTTATTAAAGAGCATATCAAAGGAAATCCTCCTTTTTTTCAACTTAGATCATAGGAACTTACTTCAAACCTTTTTTCTAAAAAAAAATGCTACTCTATGGGACTGTTTGAAATCTCATAAGTAAAATTGATATGTAGCTCAAGTTAAAACCTAACTAAGTTACAATTGAATGACATTGCAACTAAACTAAATGACTAATTAAAAGTCTTGTAATTGAACCTTCATTATATGTTAAATTGCCTACGTTCACCTCTTCTGTTTGAAATCTTGTAATTTAACCATGTATTATAAGTCAAGTTACTTGGGTTATAAGTGTAAACTAAAATATGCTAATCGACTTACAAGCAAATTAGACACAAGATAACTTATAGGAATTAATTAATACTTTTGAAACATTAGAGTAGTCAAATTTAAAATTATAATATAATAATATTATAACTTGATATATTACTAGAATATAATAATGTTATATTATGTCATATCATATTACAATATATTAATAATTATCATAGTATATTATGATATAGTATAATAATATATGATATATAATATAATGCTTATTGTATAACTATAATATTATTATAGTATTGTATTATAATAACATTATTATATTATAATAATCATAGTGTAATGTAATAATATTATAATATCATATAATTTCGTAATACATTATATTAATATAATATTATTCATTATTCTTATGTTATAACTTTGCAATATTACTATAATAATATTAATATAATGATATTATACTTTCAATAATATAATATTATATTATATTATGTTGTAACTTTGCAATATTACTATAATAATATACTATAATATAATGATATTATACTTTCAATAATATAATATTATTATGTTGTAATTTTGCAACATTACTATAATAATGTATCATAATATTGTAATATTATATAATGCTATATATTATATAATTCTATAATATAATACATAATATATATATATTATATCATGTTATAATTTCATAATATTATAAAATTTTATAATATTTTATTATTAGAATAATATTATTATACTTTGTAATATATATAATATAATTATTAATTTAAATAAAAAATTACATTATAATAGTGCTGTGATAACATATAATTATCATATTAATAATAGTTTTCAAAATACAAACTACTATGCTAAATAAGATCTTATAGCTACACCCTTGTAAATGGAAAAGCATTGCATCTTTATGGCAAAAATGATAAAATAGAAGAAGTACAATTAAACATTAATTTTAATATGAAATTGATAAAAAGATAATCAAGTGATCGCATGATGCAATTACAAAATATAGGAGCATAATCAAAATTACAAAAACAAGGGATTAGCTACTAGCTAAGGTTTCTACCTGAACATATATTTGCATCAAAAGTATGATGCTGCATCTATCAAGAGCAGCAACTGATAATATTCTAAAAGAGAGAAAACAAACCTACATTCACTTCCAAGCAAGTAAACATTGTTCAGACCTTCACATGAATGAAGGACGGAAGGTATATAGAGAGAAAACTATGAAAAAAAAATGTTATCATGTACTTTGAGGACAGCTGCTGCTTGGTGAAACATAATAAATGGAATAGAAGAATAAAGCATAAGGTGTTCCAAATAAGGCAAAACACCAAACCAATAAACCCAATTAGAAAGCAAATTATCATATGGGCTTTTTGGTCACTCACGTAAAAGTCCTGCAATAGAAAGCATAAACGGTAAAGAAATCAATGCGACCGATGCAAAATTATTAATACGAAATTAAATTTTTTTTGGCAGCTAATGACCTTAAACTTATTAACCATTAATACTTCATCGAGTGAAGCAAAAGAATAAAAATAAATTAGGCATGTATTGAATTATATTTTAAAATATTTGAAAAGAAGACGTGCAAAATTAAAGTTGTTCTTATCTATGGCCAAAAATAAAAATAGAATCAATTTCGAATAGGAGAGGACATGCCAAAAAAAACTCCTTGCTTCTTCTATGTCATTAACTCGTATATTTTTGACCAAAACCATTCTTGAAGGAAAGAAGGAGAAAATACGTAGGAAGAAGGGGAAAAGAAAGAATAAAGGAGCAAGAAACACTAAATAGAGTGAAGAGAGAGGGAGAGGACGACATGAAAAATATGTGAAATTTCGAAGAGAAGGTGGAGAAAGATCGAGATCAATGACTCTACCGAGTGCACAAACTCAAATTTTGGATCGAAAAATTATTTGTCTTCTCAAGACTTGTCCAAATAAAAAATTTCTTTCCAAACACGAATCATAAAATAAAAGAGGAAAAGAAATTAATGGTAGGACGGAAGGAATTAGCGAGATCGGAAACACGTCAAGACCACAATCCCAACACATCAGGATTATTAGTTCTATTTGAGAGGTGTTTTCTTTCTATCAAACTTTTCCAGATCGTCGTAAAAAAAAAAAAAAAAAAAACCCGTCCAAGCTTGTGCATAAACTAAGGAGAAAGAAAGAAAATAATAATAAAAAAGTTGAAAAAAAAATCCTACGAGTTTGGAGATAAACTAAAGAGAAACAAAGGAAATAGAATCTAATAATAATAATAATAAAAGAGTGACGATTGTTTAAAACAGAATTTTGAAAACGGTTAAATGAAAGAAAAAGCGATCGATATTACGATCCAAAATCATGGAACCTTTACGATAGAAGATATCTAAACTTAGTATTAGAGGGTGCAGCGTAACCCTCAAAAGCAAAGACGACAGCGTAAAGCGGTTACCTGCAACAAATGGAGACAAAATTCAGAACATAAAGAAGGAAAGCAAAGAAAAAATAGCAGCGATATCTGGCGACAAGATTACTAGAGAGGAGGCCGTGGTCAAACCTTTGAGCGATCTCTTATGGCACTACAGCTCCTTCTCCAAGCTCTCTCTGTCTCTCTACTCCTGAAATCTCCTCTTCAAGCTCTGGCTCCTCATGAGGCTTTGTTTTGTAGAGATGCGAAGAGCTATGGGGGTTTAAATAGTGGCTGGATTTCTTGGTCTTAAGCAATTTTTTTTAAAAAATCTAACACAACGAAACTTCCAGAAAGCATATGGGCCCTTGCCAATTACCATTTTACCCTTTGGCCTAAAAATACTATGTATGCGCCGCTCAAAGTTCATCAAAACCACTAGATTAAGCTTTAAAACTAAATAATATTTAGTCATAACACAATTTAATCAGTTTAAGTTTTTTTTAAAAAAAAAATTATAGATGTAGCGAATAATTTGAAGAAAGATTGACTTTCTGCAATTTGATACATGTATGTCCAAACTAGTAAGGCATGTTTTGACTGTTGCGATCTAAGAACATATAAGCTTTCATGTGCAATGTTATAATAAATATAGTTATTTATATTTTTTATTTCAAAAAGAAGTAAAGAACTTGATATAGTATAGTAATACATGCATAATATCTAAAAGTTGATATCTGAAAGTAAAAGTTTACATTATAAATGGATAGCCAATGCATGCGGGACTTCTGCCAGTGCGTATTAGTTTGAAGTACACAGTCTTACGTTACATGATAGATTTAAATATCTAAAAGCTTTTATTATAAATGAGTAGCCAATGCGCAAGGCTCCCGCTAGTGTGAGTTAGTCAGAAGTGCGTAGTCGTATCTCATAATAGATTCGAAATATTTATAAATAGATATTTTAAGATAGAAGTAAATTTGCATTATAAATGATAATTCGATGCACAAGGCTCTTGCTGTTGCACCTTAACTCGACTTCTGAATTGAACAGGTGATATGACTGTAAAACCCTAGTGTAACCCTAAAAATTAAGCAAGGTTTAATTATATATATAATTACTAGGAAATTAAACATTATTTAATATATAAAAATCAAAAATTAAATAATTACAAAGTTTAGTATTAGATGACCTAATTTATTTTTAACTACTTATACCTTTTTCTTCAGTCCAACCATAAAAACTAAGGCTAAACTTTCTTTGACTTGAAATTCAACACATAATCAAGTCCAATATACCTCTTACAGTTGAAAGTAAGTTTGCATTGTAAATGACATCTCATAGTCAGATATACACAACTTTACAACTAATGTGAAAGGCTAGTTTTGTATTTTGAATCCATAACCTTTACATTATAATGGAATAACATTACTATTATGGTAAAACTTATCCTCTCTATTTATATTAGGAAAACGGATTATATTCATGCTACATGAAGTTTTTTTTTTTGGGAACGTAAGATCCTACAATATTTAAAAATGAACTTAGTATTAAAGTTATCAATTTTTTTGGATTATCTTTCGTTTTAGCTTATGAAACAAAATATTTCGGTCTCGTACCATTTCGGTGCTTTATTTTGAAATATATATATATATAATGAAAAGTTGTTCATAATTCATATTCTTCATAAACAATAATAACAACAATATAAAAATAAAGATAAAAGATGAAAATTATGTTCATAATTCATAAGTTTCATCACAACAACAACATACGAATAAAATAAAAAATAAAAACTTGTTTTCACAATTCAATCTCTTCATCAACACCATAAAGAGAACCGAGCGTGGGGTTTAAAACTTTAAATGCTAGCAACAGCCATGGGAGCTCTGTAACCAAGCTTTTTAGAAGAAATAAAACATTCGCAAAATGAGATTGATGAGAAAGCACAACATTCGCAAGGAAAAATCTATAAAATAAATCTGAAAAGAACAAAAAATCACTTCAAATTACTACCAACCTAATGAAAATATCAATTCAAAATAATTTAGAATAAAAAAAAAAATCTGATGAAAAGAGAAAGAAAAGAACCTGATCTTCAATCTTGTTAGATGCTTTTCTTGAATGCTATCAAATATTTGATGATATAATTTAGAATAAAAAAAAGTGAGAGAGATGATAAGAAATGAGATTGAGAGGTGCGGGCCGTACGGTTGAAAGAAGAGATAATGAGATATAGGTAGGGTTTTTTTTTTTGCATTATATATATATTTTTTAAATGGCCCTGAAAGGTTTAAGAATTCATAAATTAGTCCCCGAAATGCTGAAACACGCGAAACGGCCAAAAAATCTTCCGAAGCGAAACACAGGGCTCATCATTTGGAGAAGCCACCAAAATGAAATGTTTTGATCGAAACGACCGAAATGGTACGAAATTAATAACCTTGCTTAGTATTCTAAAAACTTGTGAAATTTGAATACATGTTCCAACAAGAAATAATTAGTCTAAAAAACTAGAGAAATTATTATGACTCATAAATATCAAATAATGGTTATTAAAAATCCGGATTCCCTAGAAACTAAATAATGGATGGCATCAATCAGTCAATGAATAATCATACCAAAATCACATGCAAAATATGGTAAAAGAGAAGAAGATATACACCATATTATCAATTTTTTTAATTTGTGCATTAAAATTTTAAACAAAACATTAAAAGAACACCAACTATAATTAAATAGAGTGAGAATTTATTCAAAATATGAGTTGAATTTGCTTCACAAGGGTTTTGTGATTAGGGTTAGATTTCTTCATGCACATGCCACTATAGTGTTGTATTACTCTACTTGAAAGTGAGTATATACAATCCTAATGGAAGTGAGTGTACAAAATCGTATCCATGCCTAGGATTTGTGCTCCTAGCTTCAAGTAATAGGTACCATTCCTAATGGAAATAAATATATACCATCCTATGCATCTCCTCATGCACTCACATGTATTTTTTTTCTTTTCCAAAAAAAGCCCAACTCATAGCTGAAAATTTTTGCCTCACAATTAAAATCATGCACACATATCGATATACTTGGATGGCAAACACAAGTATTGTAAAATATTTGATTTTATGATCTTTTCAACATCTTATATGACTTCTTAGTTTTAATTTATCCTAGGTCAACTTGTTAAATCTTATTTATTGAAGCCATGAAGAAAATATAACACCACCATTTTTTTTAACTACCAGTTAGGTAAGTCTTCCTAATAGCTAAATAGCCTTTAGATTTTAGGTTAGAACTCTCACTAACCTTTTTTTGCATCAGTAAAAATCTCAGTACCAATCATCAGTAAAAATCTTGCGACCAATAATGCGAAAATATTATTTTTGGCTTGATCCTTTAGTCTATTGAAGCTTGGGGATAAGTGCAGGCAAAATTGTTGCATTCTTTATTTCTCTCCTATGTTTCTTCCCTTCTGCTCTTATTATCGCAATAATAAATTTCTTTCTAGATGATGCTGATCTGATTCTCTTCCATGACTCAGGTGCTGTCATGTGAGACAAAAGGGTCACTGTTACCAAAAGTGTACATGTGAATCTGAAGAAGCTATTGGAGAGTCAGATCGTGATCAATCTGCATGGAACTTCTTGCTAACAATACAATTGGTATATATATTTGTTTGAAGGCCATACTCTTATTATATGGTGGTCTACCACGTTTTTGCTAAGAAATATGAAAAAAGAAGACTATGCTTTTATTATTATAAATGTTTTCATCATGGATAAGACAACTGATGATATTTTTATGCTTTCCTTGTGCAAAGCCCTAACTCCGCTAAGGGATAGAAGT
The DNA here is from genome assembly GCA_900491605.1 of Calamus simplicifolius. Lineage (NCBI taxonomy): Eukaryota > Viridiplantae > Streptophyta > Magnoliopsida > Arecales > Arecaceae > Calamus > Calamus simplicifolius. The sequence continues at coordinate 1,086,447 of UESW01004036.1, forward strand.
CTAAGCTCATACTGGGGAAGATTTTTTTTTTCCTCATTTTTTTGACACAGAGAATATATGAATTCTATCTCTTAGCATATATTGGGTTTTATTGGTGGAAGGAATACATGTCTAGTTGAGGCTTTCAGAACGTATAAACTATGCATTAATATTTTACTGATAAAGATAACATCCTTACTTCAGTGATGATGAAGAATTTTAGCAACTTCATTCTTGAGTTGTCTCTGGATAACTACTATATCCTAACTGACTTGATGTAGTCCCTATTCAGAATGTCATCTCTGTGTGATAGAAAATTAACTAAGGTTCTTTACTTTTAGTCGTTATCTGAGCTAGAACTTTGTGATATAGAGTTTATATCAATCAGATATTCCTGATGAGGTCTAACCAGACAGCTTTGACCTTTTAAATGAGGCCATCTTTGAGTTGACTTCTGACTCAGATGGGTTGCTTTTTTTTTTTTGAAATCTTGTTGGCTTAATGCATGTTTAAGATCTTGGGCAAGTGAACTCTGTAGAAATCAAAAACATTTACCTTGACAAATGGATCAAAGGTGCAGATTTGATTGTTAACAATGCCCCACTTATATAACTACAAATATGACGACATGGTAACTAGAAAGGGCCATGTTACAGTGTAGAAAACCTAATACTGACTCGACATTATGGCACATGGCTATAAAAAATTGCAAATGCTTGACATTGAAAGTAAACAACTAATTTGAGAGCAAAACTTCTCACCATAACATGGTTTCTGAACAAGGAGATGTACTGTTGCCCATATAGTCAATTTTAGGAGAGTTGGATGGTACGGTGAAGGGGGATTCGTCCTCTTTCAACCCTTAGAGGATGGCATGAATTTGACCACCCCAAGTCATGTAGAGATGTGGAAGCAAGATGATACCCTTGCTGAAATTCTGCAGCAGGATTTTGAATCTTGATCTTGATAATTTCCCCCAATAGATGGCAACTAGGGTTTTTCTTGATTTCTTGTTCCCCAATAATACAAGAGAGGGTCATGATCTCTCTTCCTTCACATGTGAACCTTCATATCAGATCCACAATCAAGAAAGGGATGGCTTCTTGGATGAAGGGCAGCTAGGGTTTCTTTCTTCTTCAAGAATGTGCAACTTTCATTACCCTTAAACAATTGGTTGCAAGAAAAAAGTGTTCTGTATGCTTCTTTTTCTCTCTTCTTGAACGATTACATGAAGCCCCTTAAAATAACCCACGACCCATGATCGCTTTCAAGACTAAAAAAGATGCCTAATTACATGCATAATAAATCCTAAAATTTTTTATTGGACCAATCCATACCTTAGGCCCAAACTCGGCCCAATGACAGACTAGCCCCCTCAAGACCCAACAACCTGGGCCTTGAACCCGTAGAGCCCATAAACCTTCACCCTAGGACTAAAACCAGCCCTAGACCCATGAGACCACATGAACCACATGCCCCCTTGGGCGTCTCCTCATGGATGAAGTGCCGTGGGCATCCTCTTGCTCAATCCAAGCTTTGGAGTACCACACCAGGCTCTACAATCTTCACCTTAGTGCTTCAAAGTCTCTGCAAAATCTGTATACTCCCTCAAACCCATCATGTCACACATGAGAGAAGTTATCCCATGGAAGAGTCTTCATGAATGCATCTGCTTGGTTCTTCTTTGTATGGACTTTGACCAACTCTACTTCACCTTCTTCCACCAATTCTTTGATCATGTGATACCTTACATCTATATGCTTTGTGCATGCATGATAGATTAGTTTTGAGTCAACTGCAGAGTACTCTAACTATCACTGTGCAGCAATACTGTACCCTGCTTACCCCTATTTCATAATGAGTCTCTTCAACCAAAGAGCCTCCTTGGCAGCCTCTGTAATCCCTACATAGCTTCTGTCGTAGACAAAGCTGTAATAGGTTAAAGGATTGATCTCCAAGAAATTGGTCCACCATACATGCTGAACACATACCCCATGGTAGACCTTCTTGTATCTAGATCACCTACAAAATTTGCACCCACAAACCCTTCCAATGGACCTAATGATTTACTTGGGATATTAGATTTCTCCTTAGGTCCTTCTTACTGCCCAAAAAATAGACCAAGTCAACGAGTTCCCTAAAGGTACCTTAAAATCTATTTGAGTGCCTTTCAGTGCTGTTACCCTGGGTTCATCATGAATCTGCTCATCTGGCTCATTGCATATGCTATATCAGGCCTGCAATACTCCATAGCATACATAATGCTACCCACTACACTGGCATATGAAACTCTCTTCATGTACTCTTTCTCCTCATCTGTCTGGGGGTTCTGTAACTTAGAAAGAGAATGTGACTAGCCAAAGGTGTTCCAACTGGTTTGGCTTTATCTATCCCAAACCTCTTCAACACCTTCTGAATATATCTACCCAGTGATAAGTGTAGAATTTCCTTAGCCATATCTCTACAAATTTTTATCCCAAGTATCTTCCTAGCTCACCCCAAATCCCTCATCTCAAATTATGTTGATAATGCAGATTTTAGGCATTCACTGCTTCAATACTCTTACTGGCAATGAGCATATCATCCACATACAAAAGGAGATACAGTGCATCATTCTGATCCACATCTTTTACATAGACGCAAGCATCATGTTCACATCTAGATAATCCAAAGCCTAAAATAAAAGTGTCAAACCTTTTGTACCATTAACAAAATGACTGTTTCAAACCATAGAGAGATTTTTTTAGTTGACATACTTTTTCTTTCAATCTAGATTCCTTGAAACCCTCTAGTTGCTTCATGTATATCCTCTCTTCTAGACTCCCATTTAAGAAATCGTCTTCACATCTATCTGCTGCAACTCTATACCATGTTGTGCTATAAGAGACAGCAACACATGAATTGAAGCATGATATACCACTGGAGAGAATACCTTTCTGTAATCCACTCCTCTCTGTAAGAATCCCTTAGCAACAAGCCTTATTTTGTATCTGACTCCACCTTGCTCTAAAGGTGCCTTCTTCCTTGTGAACACCCATTTTAAACCAATGGCCCGAGCATCTCTAGGTAGATCCACTAGCTACCATGTCTTATTCTTTTTCAGGGACTCCATCTCCTCCATCATGGCCTGCATCCATGACTCTCTTTCTGAACTTTTCATGGCTTTTGGAAGGCCTCTAGATCTTCATTTGCAGTGATGAGAGCATAAAAATCATCTCATCAATGTAATATCGAATAGGTTTGATGATGGTATGCTTTGCCTTGTGCAGTGCCACACCCCTTTGATCATCTCTTAAAGCTGAAGTGCATGACTCCACCTACACCTCCTTCTGGACTGATGACTCTCATGGCTGATCCTTTACATGTATGAAAACATGCATACCAAATTCAACCTCAAAAGAAGCACATTTTGAAGTAGAAGTAGAGGGTACATCACCTGTCAACCAATGTTGTCCACTGTTGTCCTGTCCAGCCTTTTCAGCTCCATTTGTAATCTCTGATCTCTTCAAGATGCCTTCTCATCAAAAATAATGTTTTACTGATGATACATTCTATAAATCTAAATTTCATAGCAAATATCCTTTAGCTTCTTGTGGATACCTGATGAAGATCAGGCTTTATGATTTTGAATCTAGCTTGCTCCTTTCAATTGCCTCCACATGTGCATAGGCTGGGCAACCAAAAATCCTCAGGTCTTCAAGCTCCACCTTCTTTCCACTCCAGATCTCCTTTGGAATGCCTCCATCAATTTTTTGATTTGGAGACCTATTAACTAGAAAACCAACATACATAACCGCATCATCCCGAAATACCTTGGGCAATGATGCCTGTAGCCTTAAACTCCTAGCCTTCTCTATCAATGTCCGATTTATCCTCTCTGCCACACCGTTCTATTAGGGAGCCATCCTCACTGTATAATGGCATTGAATCCCATTTTTCTCACAGTAGCTTCTGAATTATTGCTTGTGTACTCCCCTCCATTGTCAAATCTCAAACACTTCATCGATTTTTCTATCTCATTTTCAACACCAACTCTCCAAGCCTTGAACCGAGCAAATACCTTTGATTTTTCTCTTATCAGATATACCCATACCTTTCTGGAGTAATCATCAATGAAAGTCAAAAAAATACTTAGCCCCACCTTTGGTTGACACAAGGGCCGGTCCCATACATCTAAGTGAACTAGTTCTAGAATACCTTCACTTTGCTTGAAACTACTGGCAAACCTTATCCTATGCAGCTTGCCATAAATATAGGGCTCATAGATGTCATTGTCCTCCTTCTTAAGTGCTAAAATAAGTCATTTTTACTGAGTTCTGTAACCCCTTTATCACTCATGTATCTCATCCGATAGTGCCATAGTCTGTAAACCAACTGCTCCTCCTATGCCGCTACTAGCACCTTTGCACCATTTGTGACCACTGAGCCTTCCATCTGATAGAGATTATTTTTTAATCTTCTTTTTCATCACCACTAATGCACCCTTGGTTATCTTCAAACATCCTCTCCCCGGCTAGCTTCCAAAGCATACCCATGCTTCTCCAGGTAGCCCAAAGAAATCAGATTTTTCTTCAACTTCGGAACATGTTTGACATTAGTCAAAGTCCTTATAACCCCATCATGCATCCTCACCCTTATGTTTTCAACTCCAGTAACCTTACAAGATGATTATCACCAAGGCATACACTCCTCCATCAGATTCTTCATAAGTTGCAAACTACTCCCTATGTAAAGTGTAGTGGTAAGAACAAGCTAAGTCAAGTGTCCAACAACTATCACACTTCTTTGTCCCATCTGAAACTATCAGTTTATCATCTTCACTATCTTTAAATGAATTTGCATCACCATTGCTTGCTAAACATTCCTTGGAAATGCCCTTCTCCTTATCATTCTTCAGAAGTGGGCAATTTCTCTTCAGGTGATACTTGTAACACTTCCATGCTTTCCTCTTGCCCCAAGACTTAGATCAGCCTTTGGACTTGCCTCTAACCTTTTTCCAAGGTCTCCCTTGCCTCTTATTTACAGCAAGCACCTCTGTGTTAAAGTTTCCCATGCGGATTTTCTTTCTTTGCTGGTTTCATCTTAGCACCCCCACAACCTCTTTATAATTCAGGGTCTTCTTTCCATACATCAAGATTGTAATCAGATCCTCATAGGAACTAGGTAACGAACAGAACAAGATGAGGGTCTTGTATTCTTCGTCAATCTTTACATCAGGCTCATCACCTTTGAGCATAACTGATTGGATTTCTAAATATGGGCCACAAGATCACCTTCCTCAGTGTTAACCCAATTGATGATTTTGATGATTAACAAACTTTTGAGTATAACTATTGGAGGCTCTAATAATTTTGATTAAGTGTTTCAGATTATAAGTCTATTGATGATCAAAATCAGGAGTTACATCGTGTTCTGGATCGAATCTAATGTCTAGGTAAGATTGCAGATATTAGAGTCGACTCCGAGAATCACAGAGCTGACTCCGGAACTAGCACGGAAGTTAGAGTCGACTCCGAGACTGTTAGAGTCGACTCTCACAGAAGAAGCAGAACGTCGATTTTTCTAGCCCCGACCTAGAGTCGACTCCGGGTAAGTTAGAGTCGACTCCAGAAAAGTTTCTTGTCGACCCCAGAAAAGTCAGAGACGACTCCATAAATATCATTTTAAAGTGCCTTCGAGCTAGAGCCGACTCCAGAAAAGTTAGAGTCGACTCCAACCCACCTGGAACGAAAAATCAAATTGCCAGATCAGCTCTAACGGTAATATTTCTATTTTACCTTATTTCTAACGGATATATTTTGCTACAAGGTACACTCCAACGGATAGTTTTCTTCCAAAAATGGTTTGAAAGAAATCTATAAAAAGGGAAGACTATTGTTCAAAAAAAAAAGAAAAACAAAAAAAGAGAAGAAAAAGTGAGAAAATCGGAAATAGACAAATCCCATTTCAAAAATTCGAAAAAGAGAGAGCCTGAATCTCAAGAGGAAAACCTTCTAGCTCAAATCCACTCCACTCCAAAAAGCTCAAGAGGAATCCAAGGCATTCAAATCAAAGTTTTTGTGGATTTCCCAACTTGGAGAAAGAAGTTCAGCTTCTTGCTTTTCAACCCTTCTCAACTGCTTCAACTGTGAAGAATCGGAGCTGAGGCTTGATTCAACCTAGCAAGGAGAAGAAGAAAAGAAGAAAAGAAGAAAAGCTCAAAAGCCAACCATCTACAAATCAGGCTTTTCTAAACTTTTTATTATTTGTTATCTGCTCATTAAGGAGCTTTGTAACTGAAAAACATATTTCTTTCTTTGTGTCTAGTTCAATCTGGGGGATTGAACTAGAGGAGGTAGTCTTACCTCGGTTCAAGCTTGGTTAAGCTTGGGTTAGGGTTTTTGTGCTGGTGAGCCCTTGAAAACCAGCTGGGTTCGTTGTGCGCCCGGGAAAACAACAAGTTTGAGTTGTGAGCTTGTAAAACAACTCTGCTGTAATCTAGGGTGATTATAGTGTGGACCCAAGTGAATCTTGGGAGTGGACGTAGGTGTTGGATACACCGAACCACTATAAATCTTTGTGTTTGCCGTGTTCATTGACTCTTCTCTATCTCTGTTTTATTCACTGCACTTTATATTTACTTTGCTATTGCCTTCATTCATCTTAAGCAAACATTTTAAAAGGCTAATTTTTAAAGAACCCAATTCACCCCCCCCCTCTTGGGTTGTCATCTGGGCCAACAATTGGTATCAGAGCTAGTGCTCATTAGATTTTGATCACACGATCAAGAGCTAAGTTCCAAATGGCAACACAAGTTGGTTCATTTGCTGAAGGTCATTCTACGAATAGACCTCCACTTTTTAATGGCTCAAATTATTCTTATTGGAAAGCTAGAATGAGGATATTCATTCAAGCTTCTGATTATGAGCTATGGGGTGTTATAATCAATGGACCTAGTACACCCACACATGTTATAGATGGCACTATTGTTCCTAAGCCCGAAAGGGACTGGAATGATAATGATAGGAAAATGGCACAGCTTAACGCTAAAGCCATGAATGTATATTGCTCCTTAGATGCTAATGAATTAATAGAATCTCCACATGTAATTCCGCAAAGGAGATTTGGGATAGATTAGAGGTTACCCATGAGGGTACCAATCAAGTAAAAGAATCTAAAATTAATATTCTTGTTCATAAATATGAATTATTTAGCATGGAACAATCTGAAACCATTGCATGCATGTACACTAGATTCACAGATATTGTAAATGGTTTGAAAAGTCTTGGTAAGACATATACTAACTCTGAACTTGTTCGAAAAATTCTTAGGTCATTACCAAGATCATGGGAAGCAAAAATGACTGCAATCCAAGAAGCTAAGGACCTCAACACTTTACCCTTAGAGGAGCTTCTAGGATCTCTTATGACCCATGAGCTGACTATGAGGCAGCATGTTGAGGAGGACACAAAGAAAAAGAAAGTAANATCTCTAATGACCCATGAGCTGACAATGAGGCAGCATGTTGAGGAGGACAAAAAGAAGAAAATGATTGCCCTCAAAGCTGCAAAAGATGAAGAGAGCAGCAGCGATGATGATGATGATGATGAGACTGCTCTCTTAGCCAAGAAATTTAAGAGATTTATGAGGAGAAAGAAACCCTTCCACAAAAAAAATTTGGAGCAAGTGGGAAGGAGAAAAGGATAAAAAAAGGACAAGGACAAAGAAAAAGAGAAAGACCCCTTGACTTGCTATGAATGTAAAAACCGGGGCACTTTAGATATGAATGTCCAAATTGAAGAAAGCCTACAAAAAAAAAGAAGGCTTATATGGCAACATGGAGTGACAGCGAGAATCTTCTTCCGAAGAAGAAGAACAAAAGGAAGTTGCAAATATGCTTTCATGGCGGACGACAACGATGAGGTAAGTTCCGAAACCCTTGCGATGAATTTGCATTTGATGAATGTTTGATGCTTTAATGAACTTGTTTGATTTAAATTTTGAAAAAGAAATACAAATTTTGAAAAATGAAAATTTTCATTTGAAAAAGAAAATCTTAAAATGAAATTAAGAAACTTAAATCTGAAATAAAATTTTAATGAATGAAAAGAATCAATCTCAATGAAAAAGATAAACTAAAGAAAGAGTTGAAAAATATAAAACATGTTGAGAAATTTACTTAAGTTCAACTAAATTAACATGTTTTAGATAGTCAAAAAGCAGTTTTTGACAAAGCGGTTTAGGATATAACACTTTAAGAAAACAAAAATCATTAAAAATATTTTTGTAAAAGCAACCAAAGTAATATTACTTGTTTTAAATGTAATCAAAAAGGACATAAATTTTGAATGCAAAAAATAATAAAAATTAAATATTAAAGGAAAGAAAATATGGGTTCCGAAAGGAACAATTTTGTTGCTACTAACCATGAAGGACCCAAGAAAGCTTGGGTACCTAAACATAAAGTTTGATTTTATTGCAGGAATGTCTTGTGGCCAAAAGATCAAAAGAAAGTGGTATCTTGATAGTGGCTGCTCAAGACATATGACGGGTGACAAAGAAGAATTCATCACCCTGAAGAAAAGAAAGGTGGAGTTGTTACATTTGGCGATAATGGTAAAGGTCAAATTTGGGCCTTGGTAAATTCAAATAACTCCATCCACATTTATTGAAATGTACTTTATGTTGATGGTTTAAAGCATAATTAATTAGTATAAGTCAATTATGTGATAAAGGTTTTAAAGTTCATTTAAATCTTCTTTATGCACTGTACTAATCCATTGATAATAGCATTGTTTTTACTGGAAATAGAAATGGCAATGTATACTTGATTGATTTAGACAAATTGTCTAAATAATCATTGCTTAGTTGCTGATAATGCTAATATGAATGAGATTGGTTGGTTGTGGCATCGTAGATTAGGTCATGCAAGCACACACCTTATTTCAAAACTAATTAAAATGGATTTAGTAAAGGTTACCTAAATTAGATTTTGAAAATAACAAAATATGTGATGCATGTCAATTTGGAAAACAAACTAGAAGTTCTTTAAATCTAAAAATATTGTTTCAACTTCTAGGCCATTAGAGCTACTTCACATGGATCTTTTGGACCAACTAGAACCACAAGTCTAGGAGGAAAGAAATATGGTCTTGTGATGTAGATGATTACTCTAGATTCACTTGGGTAATGTTTTTAGCTCACAAAGATGAGACTTTCTCGATATTCTGAAATTCTTCAAGAAAGTCACAAATGAGAAAAACACTACCATAGTGTCTCTAAGAAGTGATCATGGAACTGAATTTGAAAATCACTTATTTGAAAGTTTTTGCAATGAAAATGGAATTAATCATAATTTTTCTGCACCTAGGACCCCACAACAAAATGGTGTAGTTGAAAGAAAAATAGGACTCTAGAAGACATGGCCCGTACCATGCTATGTGAAAGTAAACTACCAAATACTTTTGGGCGGAAGCTATTAACACAGCATGTTACATCTTAAATAGAGCCTTAATAAGACCAATTTTAAAGAAAACACCTTATGAATTATGGAATGAAAGAAAACCCAATATTAAATATTTTCATGCATTTGGTTGTAAATGTTTTATTCATAATAATGGTAAAAACAACTTAGGAAAATTTGATGCAAAATCTGATGAAGGAATATTTTTAGGTTATTCAACAACTAGTAAAGCATATAGAGTGTTAACAAGAAAACCTTAATTGTTGAAGAATCTATTCATGTAGTTTTTGATGAATCTTTAGCATCAAGTTCCAAAAGATTGATGATGAGGAAGATACAAACATAATTGAAAAAGATCTTGAAAAACTTAATATTGAATGTATCTTCAGATCATGAACAAGAAGCTAAAGATAATGATTCACCTAATGATGATATTAATAATCATAATGATATAGATCTCCAAGAGATTGGAGATATGCTTATAGTCATCCCAAGGAATTGATTATAGGTGATCCATCTCAAGGAATAAGAACTAGATCATCTATGAGAAATATTAGTAATCATCTTGCATTTGTCTCTCAAATTGAACCTAAAACTATTGAAGAAGCTGAAAAAGATAATAATTGGATGTTAGCTATGCAAGAAGAATTAAATCAATTCACTAGAAATAATGTATGGACATTAGTGGAAAGACCTAAAAATCATTCTGTAATAGGATCAAAATGGGTTTTTAGAAATAAACTAGATGAAAATGGCATAGTAATTAGAAACAAAGCTAGATTAGTTGCAAAAGGATATAATCAAGAAGAAGGTATTGATTTTGATGAAACTTTGCACCTGTAGCTAGATTAGAAGCCATTAGGCTATTACTTGCATTTGCATGTCATATGAACATTAATTTATTTCAAATGGATGTAAAAGTGCATTTTTAAATGGATTATAAATGAAGAAGTTTATGTAGAACAACCACCAGGTTTTGAAGATCACGAATTTTCAAATCACGTTTTTAAATTGCACAAAGCATTATATGGTTTGAAACAAGCACCTAGAGCTTGGTATGATAGACTAAGTAAATTTTTAATTGAAAATGATTTTACAAGAGGAAATGTTGATAAAACATTGTTTTTGAAAAGAAAAGATAAAGATTTACTTGTAGTACAAATATATGTTGATGACATTGTATTTGGTGCTACTAACGATCTTCTATGTCAAGATTTGCTAAGTTAATGCAGGGAGAATTTGAAATGAGCATGATGGGAGAACTCAACTTCTTCCTTGGACTCCAAATCAAACAAAGCAAAGAGGGAATCTTTATCAACCAAACAAAGTACACAAGAGAAATTCTAAAGAAGTTTGGTATGGAATCAATTAAACCCCTCGGAACACCAATGAGTCCTTCATGCAAGCTGGACAAAGATGAAGAAGGTAAGAAGGTTGATCAAAAATATTATCGAGGTATAATCGGATCCCTACTTTATTTAACTGCAAGTAGACCAGATATATGTTTGCTGTTTGCTTATGTGCTAGATTTCAAGTCTGAACCTAAAGAATCACATTTAATTGCTGTTAAAAGAATACTAAGATATTAAGTGGAACAAAAAATGTAGGTTTATGGTATTCTAGAGACTCACATTAAATCTGATTGCATATTCTGATTCTGATTATGCTGGATGCAAGTTAGATAGAAAAAGCACAAGTGGTGCATGCCAATTTTTAGGAAGTAACTTAATCTCATGGTTTAGCAAAAAGCAAAATTCGGTTGCATTATCTACTGCTGAAGCAGAATATGTTGCAGCTGGAAGTTGCTGTGCTCAAATCCTATGGATTAAGCGACAACTTGAAGACTATGGTATCACACTTGATAAGACACCTATAAGATGTGATAATACAAGTGCAATAAATCTAACTAAAAATCCAATTCAACATTCAAGAACAAACACATTGAAATAGATATCACTTTATAAGAGAACATGTAGCCAATAATGAAATTTGTCTTGATTATGTGAATACTGAAGAACAATTAGCAGATATATTAACAAAACCCTTAAGTGAAGAGAGATTTTGTTATCTTAGAGGAGAATTAGGAGTTTGTGATCCTTTGGAATAGTTTTCTGAAACTCTTAAGGACATCTATCTAGATTTCATCATTTTCTTGAAAAATCTTGATATTTCAATAAGGAAATCTATCTAGATCTTGATTCATTGTTTCCCCAATTGCTAAGGAACATTAATCTATAATTTGATGATTAATTTGAATAGTTTCAAATCCTTGAAACTTAATTTTTTATCTCTGAAACTGTTAGAGTCGACTCTGACAGTTTGTGGAGTCGACACCTGAGTTTTTGATGTTCTGTCTAAGCGATTAGAGCCGACTCTGGCTTTTGTGGAGCCGACTCTAATTCGAGCGCTGACAGATTTTCTGGTTCGGAGCCGACACCCAGTTTTCGGGAGTCGACTCTAAGTCGAGCTAGGTCAAAAATAAAAAGGCGGAGTCGACCCCCAATCATTCCATTCGTCTCCAAAACCTAACCAAAAAGCTCCAAAGCCTTTCCAACTTCCCCAATCTACTCAAAACCCTTGATTAATCTTCCAATCTTCTCAATGGCACCTAAGAGGCGCGGATTCGTCGGTGGAGCATCCGTTCCAACGAGGAGACGCACTGTTCGGAGGCAACCCTCGCCTTCCTCCTCTTCGGCCACTCAAGAGGATTCCCCTCCTTCACCATCTTCACCCAAAGTTGATCATTTAGCCGGTAAGACCATTACCACTGGGAGAAAGGTGAATTTTGATTTCTTTGAGTCGGAAGGATTCACTATAGGAAGAAGTTTGAAGGAAATGGGATGGGAAAAAATCTGTTCACTTGATATACCCACATATCCAGCCTTAGTAAGAGAGTTTTACAACGGTTTAAGCAGAGGAGAAGGTGGATTAATAAGTATAGTAAGAGGAACAAGAGTGACAATAACCTCTGAGATTCTTGGAAACTTATTGGAAATGCCCACAATCGGTTTAATGGAATATCAACATGAGGATAGAAGTGGAGCATTGACAAGAATGCTAGGGAGAGATGTAACTGAGTTTGAAGAAATCCTTGCAAATCAATTGAATCTAGAACTCAGATTACTACATAATATCTGTGGAAGAATCTTGTTTCCAAAAATTGGTAGATTCGAGTATGTCTCGGAGCGAGACGTTCTGTTAATGGATTGCATAATTACTGGAAGGCCAGTCAACTTAGCTGGCATGATGATTGGATACATGGCAGAGGCAGCTACAAAGAAGAGATCAACACTGCCATATGGTATGATTTGACACTAATCTTTAGAAGCCAAGGTGTGCTCATTATGGAGAATGAACCTTTAAGAAAATTGAGACACACTGATTACTATAGCATATCTACTATTCATCGGATGGGCTTCAAGAAATTGAATGGTGTTTGGATGAAAGGAGGAAGAGAGGAAAGAGCAGAAAGAGATAGAGCAGAAGAAACCAGAGTAGAAGACATCCCGGGACCATCCACTGAGGGACCATCTGTCCCTGATCCATCTATTGCGGGACCTTCTTCAGCTGGACCTTCAGAGGCCGGACCTAGTACTATTCCCTCACCTCCACATCAGTCTATAACAAATTCTGGGAGATTCTCTGATGAACAAATTGGTCAGCTGAGAGCTTTGCTTGCTGAGTATGATAGTCAGAGATCTCAAGAAATTCTCAATTAAAAGAAGACTTTAATCAGTTGAAGGAAGAACTTAATTCGAGACTGGACATGATCTCCTTTACCTTAAGCAATTCAGTTGAATCCTTTGGGGCTGATCTTCAAAATCTTCGAAAGGATGGAAGGTATTGCTGATGGGTCAGGATCTTATGTTCATGCAACGGGTCAATTGAAGAAGGACATTGACCTTGCAGTCTCTCAAATCGAAGCTTGCCTTGAAAACTTTAAGAAATCACAAAAGGATGATGTAATGGAAATCATAGGTCATTTGAAGAAAATTGTATTCAAACACATCTGACCTTGATTTTGATTTTGATAGTTTGTACTTAGGAAGTTTTTGAATATCTAATGTATTTCATTTTGGATGTACATGAATCAACTAATGTAATGTTCTTACTTATGAAATGCAATTTCACATTTTCAAATATTGACTGCTTGAATCCCTATGTTTTATTGACTTTCTTTATCTAAAACTCTCCTTATTGCTGATAACAAAAAAGGGGGAGAGATGGTTGAATATGCAAAGAAAGAAAGATTGATGGTTGAATATATGCAAAGAAAGAAAGACTTGAAAATTTTAATGAAAGTTGTTGTATATGCATAAAGAAAGAAAGAAAGGGGGAGAAATAATTGTTTATGCAAGATAACTTGAAATGTTAATCAGTTAAAATTGATGCTTATATAGGGGGAGCTATTCAATGCAGGGGGAGCTTAACAAAAAGCTCAATTGCAATTTTATGCACATTAAGATTAAATATTCATAATTGATGGATTATATTGAACTCATGCACAATTTTAAAAGTTTACTTTGAATATTGGCATCAAATCCTTCATTAAAATGTTTAAGTTTCAAAATGACTATAATCTTTAGTTTGAATGAATTTTTGAATGCATATACTCAAAGTTTTTGTTATCATCAAAAAGGGGGAGATTGTTGACCCAATTGATGATTTTGATGATTAACAAAACTATTTGAGTATAACTATTGGAGGCTCTAATGATTTTGATTTAGTGTTTCAGATTATAAGACTATTGAATGATCAAAATCAGGAGTTACATAGTGTTCTGGATCGAATCTAATGTCTAGGTAAGAATTGCAGACATTAGAGTCGACTCCGAGAATCACAGAGCCGACTCCGGAACTGGCACGGAGTTAGAGTCGACTCCGAGACTGTTAGAGTCGACTCTCACAGAAGAAGCAGAAAGTCGATTTTTCTGGCCCCAACCTAGAGTCGACTCCGGGTAAGTTAGAGTCGACTCCGGAAAAGTTTCTTGTCGACCCCAGAAAAGTCAGAGACGACTCCAGAAATATCGTTTTGAAATGCCTCGAGCTAGAGCCGACTCCAGAAAAGTTAGAGTCGACTCCAACCCACCTGGAACGAAAAATCAATTGCCAGATCAGCTCTAACGGTAATATTTCTATTTTACCTTATTTCTAACGGATATATTTTGCTACAAGGTACACTCCAACGGATAGTTTTCTTCCAAAAATGGTTTGAAAGAAATCTATAAAAAGGGAAGACTATTGTTCAAAAAAAAAGAACGAAAAAAAAGAAAAAAAGAAAAAATCTGAAATAGACAAATCCCATTTCAAAAATCCGAGAGCCTGAATCTCAAGAGGAAAACCTTCTAGCTCAAATCCACTCCACTCCAAAAAGCTCAAGAGGAATCCAAGGCATTCAAATCAAATTTTGTGGATTTCCCAACTTGGAGAAAGAAGTTCAGTTCTTGCTTTTCAACTCTTCTCAACTGCTTCAACTGTGAAGAATCGGAGCTGAGGCTTGATTCAACCTAGCAAGGAGAAGAAGAAGAAGAAAAGAAGAAAAGCTCAAAAGCCAACCATCTACAAATCAGGCTTTTCTAAACTTGTTATATTATTTGATTATTGCTCATTAAGGAGCTTTGTATTTGAAAAACATATTTCATTTGTTTGCTAGTTCAATCTGGGGGATTGAACTAGTGGAGGTAGTCTTACCTCGGTTCAAGCTTGGTTAAGCTTGTGTTAGGGTTTTTGTGCTGGTGAGCCCTTGAAAACCAGCTGGGTTCGTTGTGCGCCCGGAAAACAACAAGTTTGAGTTGTGAGCTTGTAAAACAACTCGGCTGTAATCTAGGGTGATTATAGTGTGGACCCAAGTGAATCTTGGGAGTGGACGTAGGTGTTGGATACACCGAACCACTATAAAATCTTTGTGTTTGCCGTGTTTTGTCTCTTTCTCTCTCTCTATTCACTGTTTATAGTTACTTTGCATTTGCCTTCATTAATCTCAAGCAAACTATTTTAAAAAGGCTTAAATTTTTAAGAACCCAATTCACCCCCCTCTTGGGTTGTCATCTGGGCCAACAAATAATACATGTGAAAATAATATTTATTAATATAAAGAATATGATATGAATATGTGCATATGTTAGGTTAACCTAAAAAATTTTATGGTTAACATTTGCATGACAAAGAAAAATAAGTTCTGAAAAGAAAATATGTTACCTGCGGTCTACTATGATATGATTATGTGATATGATTTCTGATACCGGAACCCACCTTCACAGGGAATATATGTGGAGGATACACCCTATATGTGATGTTCTGTTCTGATCCTCACCCACAGGGATTATATGTGGTGTTCTATTCTGACCCTCACCTACAAGGATTGTATGTGGTGTTCTGTTCTGGCCCTGTCATAGGGATATATATGGACATAGTTTGTGATCGTGGTGTATTTGTAATAAGATGAAATACAATATGATGATTTGAAAACTTAGAACTGAATTCTTGAGTCATGATATGTATTGTGATTTCAATGAATTTTAAGAATATAAGTAACATCAGATAGTAAGATGATATGAAAGTTTTGACATATAAAAGTTTTGACACATGAAGATAAGTAAACCAAGAATGTTATTTATAGTGGTACAGTGGTTTGATTTGAAGTGTATTTTGAAATGTTACATGGCATTGCTTCTAAAATTATTTTGAGCATTTTAATATGCATGCTTTGATAATATGGTAAAATATATTTGAAATTTGAAAGCTTGACATATATTTTGATATATGAAAATTGGTTTGCTTAAATCTTGAAATGAAAGACATGAATGTTTTGACATATATTTTGAATTATATTTTGATATGAAAGTTTTAACATATGAAGATAAGTAAAGCAAGACATGCTATATTCTTAAAGTTATATGAGATATTTTATGCTAGGCTTACTTATTGAGTGTAAACTTATTAAACTCCTGTTGTCATTTTTCAGAGCCAAAGAAATAAAGAGGGACATGGGTAGATTAAAGTTTCTGTCAACCTAACTTAAATGAAAATTTATGTTTTTTTTTTTGTATATTGAACATTTTTTTATTTGAAATTTATAAAAAAAATGTTGTTACTTTGATGGCATAATAGTAATTGACTTTTGATTGATAATTATTTCTGTTATTGGATACCTTGCATGTTTAACACACAGCGGATTACCATTTTCTGAATTCACCTTTGGATCCGAAGTGTGACACTCCATCTTGGATGGCTTCAGCGACATGTCCTTCAACCTCGACCGGCAAATACGGTCTGGAAGGAGAGGCAGAAGGTCTGGGGACTAAGTCGATGTCCCACATGATCCAATCCTGTGTGGCGCTGCGGTGGTGATGGTGGCCTTCATGAGGGATGTGGATACCACGAGACTCTATTCACAGCATAATTTTTTTAGATTTTAATTCTTCAAATCAGGATGTCAAAATGACTCCTAAACTTTATCCAATCTAATCATGGGCTTACCTTGGGGCTCAAATATCTTTATATTTATTAGTTTAAATGGAAAAATAAAAATTCCTTGACAAACTAGAATCGACGAGGATTCAAACCCTTATTTTTATACATTGGGTCAAGCCCAATTTGGGCTCTAAAAATTAGATCTAACTGATTCAATGAGTTAACCCAAGCTAGCACATTCACTCTCTCTCTCCCCCCTGTTTTCTCTCCCTTTTTTTCATTCTTTTCCTCTCCGTTTGCTGGGTTCATCCGAACCCATGCCACCACTGTGGTAGGAATCCGACACAATAGTGATCCGACAGCCCTCAGGGAGAAGCCTTTGTCCTAGGGAGCAAGGAAGAACGACTGGGTGAAGTCCCTTCTAACATTGTCCTTCACGGTGAGATATCCCATCACAAGGACGAGCACCCCACCATTGAGCGAATCTTGGGTATCAACTATCTTGATCTCCGCTCTGCGGAGGTCCATCGAGAGTATCTTCTTGTTGATCGCTTGCATGGAGGTGACACAGCTTGTGGCGCCATGGGCCTCGGGCTGTCCGAGCTTGCTTCCCTCCTGGCAGAACCGGTACACCATCTTTGGCGTCTAGTGAAGGATAGTGTTGGGGGGTAAAATCGTTATTGCATTAATATCCGTGCGAGGCGGCTAAGGCTGACCTCCTCCGGGCTTCCCTAGCTCGGCCTCCCCCGGGCTTCCCTAGCTCGGCCTCCTCCGGGCTTCCATAGCTCGGCTTCCTCCGGGCTTCCGTAGCTCGGCCTCCCCCGGGCTTCCCTAGCTCGGCCTCCTCCGGGCTTCCGTAGCTCGGCCTCCCCCGGGCTTCCCTAGCTCGGCCTCCTCCGGGCTTCCGTAGCTCGGCCTCCTCCGGGCTTCCCTAGCTCGGCCTCCTCCGGCTTCCGTAGCTCGGCCTCCTCCGGGCTTCCGTAGCTCGGCCTCCCCCGGGCTTCCGTAGCTCGGCCTCCTCCGGGCTTCCGTAGCTCGGTCTCCTCCGGGCTTCCCTAGCTCGGCCTCCCCCGGGCTTCCGTAGCTCGGCCTCCTCTGGGCTTCCGTAGCTCGGCCTCCTCCGGGCTTCCCTAGCTCGGCCTCCCCGGGCTTCCCTAGCTCGGCCTCCTCCGGGCTTCCGTAGCTCGGCCTCCCCCGGGCTTCCCTAGCTCGGCCTCCTCCGGGCTTCCATAGCTCGGCCTCCTCCGGGCTTCCGTAGCTCGGCCTCCCCCGGGCTTCCCTAGCTCGGCCTCCCCCGGGCTTCCTTAGCTCGGCCTCCTCCGGGCTTCCGTAGCTCGGCCTCCTCTGGGCTTCCGTAGCTCGGCCTCCCCCGGGCTTCCCTAGCTCGGCCTCCTCCGGGCTTCCGTAGCTCGGCCTCCTCCGGGCTTCCGTAGCTCGGCCTCCTCCGGGCTTCCGTAGCTCGGTCTCCTCCGGGCATCCCTAGCTCGGCCTCCCCCGGGCTTCCGTAGCTCGGCCTCCTCCGGGCTTCCGTAGCTCGGCCTCCTCCGGGCTTCCGTAGCTCGGCCCCCTCCGGGCTTCCGTAGCTCGGCCTCCTCCGGGCTTCCCTAGCTCGGCCTCCTCTGGGCTTCCCTAGCTCGGCCTCCTCCGGGCTTCCGTAGCTCGGCCTCCCCCGGGCTTCCCTAGCTCGGCCTCCCCCGGGCTTCCTAGCTCGGCCTCCTCCGGGCTTCCGTAGCTCGGCCTCCCCCGGGCTTCCGTAGCTCGGCCTCCTCCGGGCTTCCGTAGCTCGGTCTCCTCCGGGCTTCCGTAGCTCGGCCTCCCCGGGCTTCCCTAGCTCGGCCTCCTCCGGGCTTCCGTAGCTCGGCCTCCTCCGGGCTTCCGTAGCTCGGCCCCCTCCAGGCTTCCGTAGCTCGGCCTCCTCCGGGCTTTCGTAGCTCGGCCTCTTCCGGGCTTCCCTAGCTCAGCCTCCTCCGGGCTTCCGTAGCTCGGCCTCCTCCGGGCTTTCGTAGCTCGCTCATACCCAGCGATCCACGCCCCGACGTCTACCTCTGCGGAACCTGACGCGGGAGAGCTTAAGCTTACCTGAGCAGCTCCTTAGGCAAGGAATCATATCGAGACGTGGCCTAAGACCTATTGAAACCGCCCCAGGTCTACTCACCCAGATCCCAAGACATCGAAGAGCTCTCCCAGCCGTCGATCCCTTAACAGACAAGGTGTGGATTCTAACGGCCCCGCAACGGCCTGATTCTGTCTACCCCCGTATCGTAACAACCTCAGAACCTTCCAGAAGATGCTCAAGTCCCCAGGTGACAGTCTATAAGTATCAGATTAACAGATTCCCTCAGGTACGCGCGACTCTGTACGCACACTCTCTCTCACTCTCCTGCCCTTTGGAGCCTCCGATTGGCCGCCCCTGGAGAGGCCTCCCGGAGAGATCCACCTCTTCATTATCTGGTTGATCGCCGATCCCTTCCCCACTGACTTGAGCGTCGGAGGGTCTTCCGCGGAGGACCACCCCCAGCGTCCCTCCGCGTGTGGACTTCTTTTGCAGGTCCGCCGCACCCCCTCTTCCCGGAGATCGACCGCGCCCGAGTCGGAGGACGGATTTCGGCGGCAACAGATTGGCGCTAGAGGAAGGGCCTCAAGTCCCGTTAAAACTTGAAGAAAGGAGACAAGGATCTTAATCCGGAGAAGAACCTCTCTGATGGCCAACCGGAAGAGAGCAACCTCTGATGCCCAAGATCAGGTCGCCTCCCAGAGGCCTGATCCGACTGGCGCCACGGCGCCACAACCCCCACCTGTCGAGACACCGTCGCCGCCTGCCATTCCGGTGACCCAGGACCAGTTTGCTACGCTGGTCCAGCAAGTCCAGGCTCTCACCCACCTGGTGCAGGAGCGCCTTACGGCTCCTCCTGCTGCGCATCCCCAGAAAGAAGCGGCGACCTCTTCTTCGCCGGCAACCTCCTCCTCTGATCCGCATGAATCAGCGGATCCCCCGCATCGTCCCAAAGGGGACAAACCGGTCCCTCGAACCGGTTACGATAGAGATCCTCCCAGATCTCGGCGAGCCCGCTCCCTCTCTCCAGCGACGTCTCACCATGATTCGACGCCGTCCTTGCGGTCCTCGCGCCCAGCTCCTCTAGCTGAAGAGGAGATCCGCCGCCAGATCCAAGAGATGCGTCAGGAGCTGGACGCCGCCAAGCAGGCCCATCTGCCCCAGCCCAAAGCAGAGCAGGGCATCCCTTTCTCCAAGGGAATCATGGAGGAAGTGATTCCCTCCCACGTTAAGCTGCCAACCGTCGAGCCTTATCACGGCTCCACTGATCCGGACGACCATCTCAGCAGCTTCCGGTCAATAATGATGTTCCACGGAGCATCCGATGCGATCCTCTGCCGAGCCTTCCCATCCACCCTCAGAGGATCCGCCCGAACCTGGTTCAACGCCTTGAAACCGGGTTCCATTGATTCATTCGACGAGCTGAGCCACCTTTTTATCGGCCAGTTCGTCAGCAGCCGCCGCCACCGACGGAGATCCGACTCCCTCTCCGAAGTCAAGCAGAGAGAGGGGGAGTCCTTGAGAAATTATCTTGGCCGTTTCAACAAGGCCATGTTGGAGGTGGACCACCTTAATCATGAGGTGGCTATGTCCGCCCTAGCGGGGGGGTTTCAAAGGAGAGCGACTTCTATCTGGCGATGGAGGTCAGCTACCCCCCATGTTTGTCTGATATGATGGCCCTTGCGGACAAGTACGCCAGGGTCGAGGAGTCGCGGAGAGTGGCCCGCGCGAGCAAGCAAGAAAGAAGCAGGAGCCCAAAGCTCCCGACAGACACCGCCCTGTCCGTCGGCCAAGTCCGCCCCGCCGTCCAAGAGTCCCTCCGCTGCCGCCAAGAATCGCTCCCGGAGTCCTCCCAGGCGATTCGATCGCTATACTCCGCTGACTGTGCCCCGAGCGCAGATCCTCATGGAGATAGAGCGCCAACTTCCCCGGCCAGTACCTCTCCGAGGGAACCCGACCCGAAGAGATCCCGCCAAGTACTGCCGCTACCACAGGGAGCATGGTCATGACACCGAAGAATGCTGGCAGCTGAAGAACGAGATCGAGAGACTGATTCGGCGGGGACGGTTGGACCAGTTCAGAAGAGCACCCGAGCCGCAGCAACAAGGAGGTGACCGCCAGCCCGAGCTCCCACAACTCCCTCCTCCACCAAATCCGCCTGTGGTTGGCCGTATCAACATGATTGAGGCCGGCGGATCGAGCTCCAGGGGCGACGGTGATGCACCAGTGCCGAAGAAGGCGCGCACAGGCGAACTTTCCTTTTCTGATGATGATCTTCTTGGGATACAGCTCCCCACGATGACGCACTTGTTGTATCCCTTAACTTGAACAACTATGATGTAAGCCGGATCCTCGTCGATAGTGGAAGTTCGGTAAACGTTTTGTACCTCGGTGTGTTTGCCAGGATGAAATTGCTCATGGAAAATCTCCGAGCCGTGGATTCCACCCTGATGGGATTCACGGCGACGTCATCGTCCCAGAAGGAATCGTCACCCTGACGGTCCGTGCGGGAACCTGGCCCCTTGTAGCCATTGTTCAGACGGACTTCTTGGTGACCGACCTCAGGTCCCCTATAACGCCATATTCGGCAGGCCGGGTCTAATGTCCCTCAAGGCGGTAGTCTCCATCCCGCATCTATCCATGAAGTTCCCCACCGAGCAAGGAGTTGGCGTGGTTCGGGGAAATCAAGCCATGGCTCGGCAGTGTTTCGTCACGAGCCTTCAGTCCAGAATGCCCGAAGTCGACGGGCTAGACGCTCGTGAGGACTTCGCCGAACAACGAGGAGAACCGGCGGAAGAGCTGGAAGAAGTACCGCTAGACGAAGCTCGGCCCGACCGAACCATAAGGATCGGGTCGCTACTCGAAGGAGAGCCTCGTCGCGAGCTGATCAGATTCCTCCAAAGCAATGCGGACATCTTCGCCTGGACCGCCTCGACATGCCAGGGATTGACCCGAGATCCTCGTCCATCGCCTCAATGTGGACGAGAGGCACAGGCCCGTTAAGCAGAAGAAGAGAAGCTTCGCCCCAGAGCGGCAAAAAGCCATTGAAGAGGAGGTCGACAAACTCATCAAAGCCAATTTTGTCCGAGAGGTGAATTACCCCAGTTGGTTGTCAAATGTCGTCATGGTGAAGAAGTCGAATGGCAAATGGAGGATCTGCATCGACTTCACCGACCTCAACAAGGCATGCCCGAAGGATAGCTTCCCCCTCCCTCGGATCGACCAGCTCGTGGACGCCACCTCAGGCCACCAAATGCTGTCATTCATGGATGCCTATTCGGGCTACAACCAGATCCGGATGGCCCCCGAAGATGAAGAAAAGACCGCCTTCATAACCGACCGAGGTACCTACTGTTACCGAGTATGCCTTTCGGTCTTAAAAATGCAGGAGCGACCTACCAACGGCTGGTCAACAAGGTGTTCAAGGAGCAAATCGGCCGGAACATGGAGGTGTACGTAGATGATATGCTGGTCAAGAGCAAGGAAGCGCTGCGGCATGTTGAGGACCTCGCGGAGAGCTTTGCCACACTGCGCAAGTATGGGATGAGCTCAACCCAACCAAGTGCGCCTTTCGGCGTCAATTCCGGGAAGTTCCTCGGCTTCATGGTCTCCCAGCGGGGTATTGAGGCTAACCCTCAGAAGATCCAAGCTCTCCAACAAATGGCGCCCCCACATCTATTAAGAGGTCCAGCGCCTAACCGGGAGGATAGCGGCCCTTAACCGCTTCGTGGCTCGGTCAGCCGAGAGATGCCTCCCCTTCTTCAAAACTCTCCGATCGGCCAAAAATTTCCATGGACTCCTGAGTGCCAGAAATCATTTCAAGATCTCAAGAAGTACCTCGGCTCGCCTCCACTTCTCAGTAGTCCGATCCCGGGAGAGACTTTATTTCTGTACCTGGCCGTCTCGGAGGGCGCAGTTTGCTCAGTGCTGGTCAAAGAAGAAAGCAAAGTCCAGAGGCCGATCTACTATGTGAGTAGGCTGCTCCGCGATGCGGAGACGAGGTACACCAGGATCGAGAAGATAGTGCTGGCTTTGATCACCTCGGTCCGGAAGCTGCGGCCTTATTTTCAAGCACATTCAGTGACAGTCCTCACCGATCAACCCATCAAGGCGGTGGTCCACCGTCCAGAAACATCGGGGAGGATGACCAAATGGGCCGTCGAACTAAGCGAGCACGACATACATTTTCAACCTCGCCCGGCCATCAAAGCCAAGTGCTGGCCGATTTCCTCCTCGAGTGTACCATCCCAGAAGACGGCTCTACTCGGAAAATCCCGAAGGACCAAAGCCTGAGGCCGGTGGCTCCTTCACGTCGATGGGTCATCCAACGCCCATCACTCCGGTGCGGGTCTAGTTCTCACCAGCCCAGAGGGAATGATCTTCGAATACGGCGTCCGATTCTCCTTCCCGGCTTCCAACAACGAAGCCGAGTACGAGGCCCTGTTAGCTGGTCTCCGGATCGCCCGCAACCTGAAGGTGGAAAAGCTTAACGCCTTCACCGACTCTCAGCTGGTGGCCGGCCATGTGCGGGGAGAGTTTGAAGCCCGAGAGCCCAACATGATCCGATATCTCCAAGAGGTGCGCGCCTACTTCCCCATTTTGCCGAGTTTGAAATTATTCAAATTCCTAGATCGGAAAACGCCCGTGCCGACCTACTCTCCCGATTGGCAACCGCGGAGACGATGGATGCCTGAACAAAAATTCCATCTGGAGACTCTGGAGAAGCCAGTATCATGGAAGCCGATCGGGTGATGCAAATTGAGGCCGACCATCCTGGTTCGACCCATCCTCAACTATCTCAAAGAAGGGTCGCTCCCATCCGACCGAAGAGAGGCCAGGAAAATTGAAGCTGCAGGCGACCCACTATGTGCTGATTGACACCAGCTTTACAAGCGGTCTTTTTCTATGCCGCTGCTCAGATGCCTCCGCCCATCCGAGGCGAACTATGCTCTACGGGAGGTACATGAAGGGATTTGCGGCAACCATCTGGGGAGCCGGTCCCTATGCCACAAGGTGCTACGGCAAGGCTATTATTGGCCGACCATGCAGAAAGATGCGGACGACCTAGTCCGAGCCTGTGACGCCTGCCAGAGACACTCAAGCATCCAGAGGCTCCCTTCCGCCGAGCTAGTCTCCATATCCTCCGCCTGGCCCTTTGCCAAGTGGGGGATGGACATCCTCGGCCCATTCCCGCTTGCGACGGGGCAAAAATTCTTATTCGTCGCCATCGACTACTTCACCAAATGGGTTGGCGGAAGCCGTTGCTCAAATCACCGAAGCACGGGCCAGAGACTTTGTGTGGAGGTCCATCATCTGCCGGTTCGGCCTCCCCACACCATAATCACCGATAACGGTAAGCAGTTCGACAATTCCAAGTTCCGCCAATTCTGCGAGGAGCATGGGAATCCGTCACCACCTTACCTCGGTCGGGCACCCACAAGCCAACGGAGCGGCCGAAGTAACCAACAGGACTCTCCTCAAGGGAATCAAAGCTCGCCTCTCCAGAGCCCAGGCAGGTGGGCGGATGAGCTGCACCATGTCTATGGGCCTATCGCACCACCCCGAGGATTCGACGGGCGAGACTCCATTTCGAATGGCTTTTGGTACGGAGGCCGTCATCCCTGTGGAAATAGGCCTCCCATCTTTGCGGGTGGAGAGTTACTCAGAGGAAGCCAGCAACGAGCAACTCCGCACCAACCTCGACTTGTAGAGGAAGTCAGAGAGAAAGCCCGAATCAGGACGGCCGCCTATCAACAGAGGGTGGCTCGGTACCATGCCTCCAGGGTCAAGGGAAAGCCTTCCTACCCGGCGACCTCGTCCTCCGAAAAGCTTCTGTATCCAAACCACTGGAGCAAGGAAAGCTGGCGCCGAACTGGGAGGGTCCTACCAAATCACGGAGATCATCGGACCTGGGACCTACAAGCTGCAGGATCTTGATGGGAATCCATCCCCCGACGTGGAACTCGGACAACCTCCGCAGATACTATCAATAGGGTACGTCCCTCATGCTCGCCAGTTATCTATTTTCCCGCAGCTTCTGTATGAATCGATTATGCACAATTATTGCCAAAAATCATAAAAGGAAATAGATGCTGCTTACCAATCCTCGTACAACCGAGTTATCTGCCTGGACAGGAATCTCCGAACCTTGGCAGGGCCAAGCAACAAATCTCCGAACCTCGGCTGGGCCGAGCAACAAATCTCCGAACCTTGGCAGGGCCAACAAAGTCTCCGAACCTCGGCTGGGCCGAGCAACAAATCTCCGAACCTCGGCTGGGGGCAGGGCCAAGTAAAACAAATCTCCGAACCTTGGCAGGGCCAAGTTCTCCGAAAGTCTCCGAACCTTGGCAGGGCCAAGTAAAACAAAGTCTCCGAACCTCCGAGAACCTCGGCTGGGCCGAGCAACAAATCTCCGAACCTTGGCAGGGCCAAGAACAAAATCTCCGAACCTTGGCAGGGCCAAGTAAAACAAAATCTCCGAACCTCGGCTGGGCCGAGCAACAAATCTCCGAACCTTGGCAGGGCCAAGTAAAAAAAATCTCCGAACCTTGGCAGGGCCAAGTAAAACAAAGTCTCCGAACCTTGGCAGGGCCAAGTAAAAAAAAGTCTCCGAACCTCGGCTGGGCCGAGCAACAAATCTCCGAACCTTGGCAGGGCCAAGTAAAACAAGTCTCCGAACCTTGGCAGGGCCAAGTAAAACAAAGTCTCCGAACCTCGGCAGGGCCGAGCAACAAATCTCCGAACCTTGGCAGGGCCAAGTAAAACAAAGTCTCCGAACCTCGGCAGGCCGAGCAACAAATCTCCGAACCTTGGCAGGGCAAGTAAAACAAAGTCTCCGAACCTTGGCAGGGCCAAGTAAAACAAGTCTCCGAACCTCGGCTGGGCCGAGCAACAAATCTCCGAACCTTGGCAGGGCCAAGTAAAATATTCCTCCGAACCTCGCAGGGTCGAGCAATGAAATCACCCGAGCCATGGCAAGGCCAGGTAAAAACCACTCGGGCTAAAAACCCCGGCAAAAAGGTCTAAACCCATGGGCCTCGACCAAAGCCGAACGGCCCCAGATAGTCCCCGAAGGACTTCGTCCGGTTTGAGGCGAGCACGTTGAGTAAAAAACCATCGACGCGCGAGAAAAAGCCGCCATTGACAAGGCTACTCTCGAGGCCATCTAGCCCCGCGTAGTCGGCCGAAGACCCCAGGCAGAGTTAGGCGATTTCCCTCTCTGCCACTGGAAATCTTCGGATAACCCCCATAGCCCATCATTCAAAAAAGCCTACGCTAGCACACCAAAACGACGGGGTCACGACGGCCCCCTGATCCGTCACACGGGCCTAGGCCATAAAAACTCAAAGGAAGGGGCTTCATATATAAACAAGACCCATCTTTCATTCATGAAAGAGAACTACAAAGAGACGATAAAAGCAAAAGCAAGAGGGGAGTCCCCGAATCAGGATTCGGAGCCACTCCCGGAGGCTAACAGTTCCTCCAGGCGCTCCGACAGGTCAGCCACTGCTGCAGGGACGCTATCTCCTCCCTCTGCCGATCCATTATCCGGCGTGAGGCTTCCGCCTCCCTAACAGATATACGCCCAAAAATTGTTCAGCGACCCTCGCAAGCTGCTCATTAGTCGCGAAGGCCGACGCCAGGCTCTCCCCATTGACCGTGATGGAGATGGATCTCTCCTCGGGCGCAGCGGGCTGGCAAGTGAAGAACGCGACTCGCTCGATCGCGCTGGGGAGGCCATCTTTTTCAAGCCAAGGGATAGCCAAAGTCTATGCCCCCGGGTCATATTTATACCCGCCAGGAAGGTGTCCGATCGGCCACGCCGCGAACGCCGATCCATGAGAGTTTGCCGCGTGTCAACATTCTAATGCATGAGGAATCCGAAGAGTCACGCCATATCCCGAGTGAGATCGATGAGCGCGAACAGACTGTTCAGGGGTTCCCCAGGCGAACACTTTCCAATCTGTCGCCCCCTGCATTAAATACACTCGGCACTTCCCTGAGCCGCTTAATACCACCCCCTTTTCTTCTCGGAAAACGTGGAAGTCCGCCGCTCGACCGATAGTTCGCCCCCTCGGAAAGAGTAGCACCGCCAATAAATGCATGGCAACGCGCCGCCCGTCCCGCTCGGGCACCCCTTTTATCGAGCGCCGCGTGGGCCTAACATGGCGGCTGAACCGCTCCCTCCGAGCCACAAAGTTCTCCAAACCTCGGCAGGGCCGAGCTATAAAATTCTCCGAACCTCGGCAGGGCCAGCTAC
>UESW01004036.1:1114912-1137266 GCA_900491605.1 Calamus simplicifolius
TATAGGTGGAAATGGACCAGGAAAAGCCACCCAGGCTGCGCGTCCCGAGATTCAAATTCCAAATAGTACTTCCACGTGGTCTCCCAAGATTGGCGCCCCACTGCGCGCCAAAACCATCGCCCGAACCAGACGTGTACGAAGATCCCCTCCTGATCTCGAATCACAGTCATTAAATGCAGGAAATCGTCCGCTGACGCTTCGAAAATCGGCGGGCTCAGAAAATCGTCCTTCGAAAAGTACTGTCCAATAGTGGACGGTTGCGTGCGCGTCACAACGAGGCGGCCTGCGTGGGAAAAGAGCACCTTCCGGAAAGCTCTGATGCAGCTTTATGCCCCCCACTGAGCCATATCACCGTTTCTAGTAAAGAAAAAACCGAATCGCCTGCAGGACAGCAGGACATTGGCAGGATGGCAGAAATCACGCCGACCTGCTTCGTCCATCGGCCCTAGCCGACCTACTTATATCCGTCGGCCCTTGCCGACCTACTTTGCTCGTCGGCCCATGACGACCTACTTTTATCTGTCGGCCCCAGCTGACCTATTTCGCCTGTCGGTCCTAGTCGACCCATTTTGTCTGTCGGCCCCAGCCGACCTATTTTGTCCGTCGGCCCCAGCCGACCTATCTTGCCTGTCGGCCCACACCAACCTATTTTTACCTATCGGCCCACGCCGACCTGTTCCCGCCTGTCGGCCCCAGCCGACCCGTTTATTCGTCGGCCCCAGCCGACCTGTTTTCATCCGTCGGCCCTAGTCAACCTATTCTTTCTGTCGGCCCATGCCGACCTATCTATCCGTCGGTCCTAGCCGATCCACTTTGTTCGTCGGGACCTTTCGCCCGTCGGTCCTAGCCGATCCACTTTGTTCGTCGGCTCAAATCGACCTATTTCGCCTATCGGCCCGAGCCAATACGCTTTCCCGGTCTCGAATTAAAGGCCGAAGGGATATCAGCGAGCAATGAGCCACTCATCATTGAGGCTAAGCAACAGCGGAGTCGCACAGGAAAAACACTTAGATAAAAACAGGAAATCCCTTTGCTATGAAACGTCAAACAAATGTCTAAAAGGGCGAGATACAAGAGCGGCTCCTAAGAGCCAGGAGCCCCACCGGCTTCGGGACTACCCTCAACCACGTCTGCAGGTGCACGGCTAGGCTCGCCCTTCTCTGATGTTTTCACCCCCTCTGTAACGGTTTGCGACGTCCCTCGGAGGCTACGGCTTCGCTGGGACCAGGGGCGCCGCCGAGCTCGGCGTCAGAAACATCGACACATTCATCTTCATCTTCTTCTTCTTCGGACTCGCCGTCTTCGGAATCTTCAACACTCAGAAAAGAGAGGTCCCACTCCGGACGCTCGCTAAGAATCCTCTGCTTGCACTCTTCCATCCCGTGACGGAACGCGTCTACGCTCATAGCGTCTTGCCGCCCCTTAAGTATGGCGAGCTGCGTGTCGGCCCCAGCGGCCCGTTTCTCAGCCTCGATCGCTTGAGCCTTCGAAATGGCATTTTGTTCCTCAAGCTCGCTGGACCGTGTCTCGAGTTCCGAGCTCCTGCTGCGAGCGGACGCGACGCACTTTGGAGAGCCCGAATCTCCGACCCCATCCTCGCCATCTGGAAAAGTCAAGATCAATCGGCGTCGCAGGGAGCCATAGAAAAATAAAGAGGTGAAATAAGAGCATACCTCCCCCTCTCGCCTGGCCAACCTTTTGGCCAGCTCCTCGGCCTCACTCGGGCCCTTGTCCTGTCAGCGCCGACCAGCTCGACCCTCTCTTGCAGGGTACTGATCTTCGATCGTCCGGCTTCAATCTCCCGCGAGCTTGCGACAACTCGTTACTCACTCGAGTCATCATCCCTTGATGCCACCTGGCGCTCTCCTTCAAATCGGCGATTTCACCATCACGCCGTTTCAGTTCCTCCTCCATTTCTCGAGCATTCTTGTTAGGCGTTTTCTTTCATCGTCGGCCTCTCTCCTCAACCGGCTCAAACTCTCGCCGTGTTCCCGCCGCGTCGCCGCCACCTCCGCGGAGTGTTTTGATTCGATCCTGGCCAGCTCCCGGCATGCGTCATCGTTCTTCGCCAGGAGTCCCTGTAACTCCTCCACCCTACGCTTCAGCTTGGACACCTCGTCCACGGCAGCTTGGTGTGCCGCCCTTGCCGCCCTCGAGCTCCTATCCATCGTGTCCATGAGCTCTCGAACTGCTCAGACGCCTTCAGCCGCGACTGGAGCTCGACACTCTCCCTCCGGGCCTGGACACTGGCCCCTGTCGCCAAACTCAGACGCCAGCAAATCGCCCGGGAAAGCAAAACACCCTACGAAAGCAAAAAACTGAGTAAGTGCCCACAACGGAGTCCATCGAAAAACATCTGTCGCGCTGAAAAAATGGCTCACCTTCGAGGCGTAGTCCGGGTCATCTTCATCAAGTCGTATTATCTATGGCGGGAAGGAGATGAATACCCTCAGCTACACCTTGCTGCCCGAACGCAGCATCGACCAATCCCAGGTCGGCGAACTTGTCCGTCGATGGATCCGCACCCGGATGCAGACCGACCTCATCATGGCGGAAAACGCCTCATCAATGTTAGCCTCCGAACTGCTGGGTTGACCGGCCCCGCCTGAGGGGCCGGCCTGGACGACCCCAGCTGAGTAGCCTTCAGCCTCCCAGCCTCCTCCATCAGGGCCCTGGCTTGAGCCTCTTCAGATAGCTCGGCCAGCCCAAGCGCCAGCCTCCCCAAAATCTTCTTCGAGGGGGCCCCGATCGTGGGACCCCCACTTTGTTGTGCTCCCTCCACCGGTGCGTCCTCTCCGGTCGCCACCACCTGCGGCCCCTCCGCGGGCTCCCCGAGGTCTCGTCTGAACCGCCTCTTGACCCATCAAGGGCGGCCCGACCTCACTGCTGCCAGACTCCCCAGCGGATAGGACCAAGCAGGGCTCCCCCGAACTTCCTCCGCTGCGGCTGTCTCCTCCCCCTCTCCCGCTGGAGCCAGTGGTAATCCCGCGGGGACAATGGACCCCTCTGCTACGGCCGCCTCCACTGGACCCGTCGCAGTTCCTCTTTCAAGGGGGACGCGGTCGGACGAGCCAGCGGAGCCTCATCTGAGCTGTCCGAAATCTCCAACACGAGAGGTTCGGGGCCATAGCCGCCCTCCCCGTATCCTCCTTCGCCCCCGGCGCTTCTGCCATAACTGCCCGGCATCCGGCGGACTCCTCGCGGAAGCATGAGCCCTTTTTACGGGCCGGCCGCTGTCCGCGCCGCTACCTTCCCCTGGGCGCTTCCCTCTCTTCCTCTTGGAGAGGCTCGACAATGCCGACCTTGCGGCTGCCACATCAAAGCACACATGCTCAGAATCAAGCGCGCTAATCGAAAAAGATACACGCAAAAAGAGACTCACCTTGCGGGTCCAAGGGGCTGAGCCCGGCTGCGAAGAGGGCCCCCTCCGATAGCAGGTCGTTAGCCGAAAAGACCTGTCCATTGCGAAGGACATCCAGGTCCCTCTCCTCCTGCGCCGATAAGGCTGGGTGCGTCTCCGCATCCCTCGCAACTTCCCCCCATCGCCGAGGGAAATCAGAACCGATGTTCCCCTCCGCAATCACGAACCGACTCTTCCACCCCTTAATGGAAGAGGGCTTGTCCGCAATGACGTTAAAAGATCTCCGGGGCCCGATGGAGGTCCATTCCGATTTCCTCCCGGGAGTCAAGTGATAACAGGTGCGGAAAAGGGGGAGAGTCGCAACGATTTGAATCTGATGACACATCGAAATGAATCCGACGATGTTCCGCCAACTGTTTGGAGCCACCATCGATGGACAGATGTTGTAATGGGTCATGATCTCCTTAACCAAGGGATGGAGAGGGAAACGAAGACCCGCCTTCAGGCTGTCTTCGTAGATGAAAACTCCGGACTCCAAATCTCGAGTAACCCTGTCTTCGGGTTCCGGCACCCGAAGGACGATATCCAAGGGCAAGCCATACCGTTGATGAATCCTCCCCAAGTCCTCAGCGCGATTCACGGAGGCTACGTCGTCAGGGCTCATCGCCATTGAAAGAAGTATCAAACGAAAGCAATGAGCGTCGGAGAAGATGAAAGACCAAAACCCACTTGGAAGCAAAGCGAGAAAACGCCAAGCGCGCATGCACAATACCTATATATATATGGGGCGGCCGTCACTTCGCTTCTCCGCTAAGGAACCGCCCTGGGGCGGGGCGTCTCATTCAAAGCGTCCGGAATCGCCTCGACAAACACCCGATCGATCGGAATTCGAGGCGCGGCGCGATCTCAACCGTCGATAGTGGAGGAGCCTTACCTCCGAAGGTACAATGGCCCTGTCGCATTAATTAGGGCATCATTGCCTGGATTGTTTAAGCCAAAACGTCCCATCCAGAGCGCGCCACTTGAGCTTATACTCCCTACGCCCGAACCTACGCTTCGAACTAGGGAGTGGAGGGCATGTGTTGGGGGGTAAAATCGTCATTGCATTGATATCCGTGCGAGGCGGCTAAGGCTGACCTCCTCTGGGCTTCCGTAGCTCGGCCTCCTCCGGGCTTCCGTAGCTCGGCCTCCTCCGGGCTTCCGTAGCTCGGCCTCCTCCGGGCTTCCGTAGCTCGGCCTCCCCCGGGCTTCCCTAGCTCGGCTTCCCCCGGGCTTCCGTAGCTCGGCCTCCTCCGGGCTTCCGTAGCTCGGCCTCCCCCGGGCTTCCCTAGCTCGGCCTCCCCCGGGCTTCCCTAGCTCGGCCTCCTCCGGGCTTCCCTAGCTCGGCCCCCGGGCTTCCGTAGCTCGGCCTCCTCCGGGCTTCCGTAGCTCGGCCTCCTCCGGGCTTCCCTAGTTCGGCCCTCCCGGGCTTCCGTAGCTCGGCCTCCTCCGGGCTTTCGTAGCTCGCTTATACCCAGCGATCCACGCCCCGACGTCTACCTCCGCGGAACCTGACGCGGGAGAGCTTAAGCTTACCCGAGCAGCTCCTTAGGCAAGGAATCATATCGAGACGTGGCCTAAGACCTATTGTAACCGTCCCAGGTCTACTCACCCAGATCCCAAGACATCGAAGAGCTCTCCCAGCCGTCGATCCCTTAACAGACAAGGCATGGATTCTAACGGCCCCACAACGGCCTGATTCTGTCTACCCCCGTATCGTAACAACCTCAGAACCTTCCAGAAGATGCTCAAGTCCCCAGGTGACAGTCTATAAGTATCAGATTAACAGATTCCCTCAGGGACGCACGCGACTCTGTACGCACACCTCCACTCTCACTCTTCTGCCCTCACCGGGAGCTCATCGGCACTCCTGCCCTTTTTGGAGCCTCCGATTGGCCATCCCCGGAGAGGTCTCCCGGAGAGATCCACCTCCTCATTATCTGGTTGATCGCCGATCCCTTCCCCACTGACTTGAGCGTCGGAGGGTCTTCCACGGAGGACCACCCCCAGCGTCCCTTCGCGTGTGGACTTCTTTTGCAGGTCCGCCGCACCCCCCTTTTCCCGGAGATCGACCGCGCCCGAGTCGGAGGACGGATTTCGACGGCAATAGTATTTATGATTTTTTATTTTATATATATATATATATATATATATATATATATATATATATATATATATATAATGCATAAGATGATTAAAATAGCATAATGGTAAGATGATCGTCCTTCGAATCATTGTTTTCCTCTATTTTCTTCTTTTGATCTCTTTGCACTTCCGGATTATAGAATAAAAAATGTACGTTGCCTCTTCCGGATTAAAGAATAAAAAACATACATTACCTCTTCCGGATTAAAGAATAAAATAAGGATTAAAGAACATCTCCTCGTTTTCTCCCGCTCCGGCATGTTAGACTCACGAACGTGAAGCTTGCGCGAGAGACGCACCCCCTCCGTGCGTGAAGAGAGAGGGACGCAGCCTTCGACGTGGGATCGGATGTGGAGGCTTCACACTAATAGGTTTAAGGTAAAGGCAAGAATGTTACCCCTCCACCAATTTATTCTTGGCAATATAAAAGACAGAAGCTCAAAATATTTTTTTATAAAAAATTCTTTTGAAATTTATATTTATTTTTTAATATTATAAAAAATATTATAATAAAATTATAAAAATACATTATAAAAATTTAAGTCTTTTATATTTACACATATATTATTAATTAAATTTAAAAGTTTATAAATATCAAATTAAATTAAATAAATTTAATTATTTATAATTATAAAATACTTATAAATGAATGGCATAATTATTTAATTATTATGAGTATTATTGACGCCAAGTCAGGTTCCTCCAACACCGAAAAACGAAAATCCTCCTTCTCGAAGAGCTCCAGCAAGAAAGTCCCCAAAGACCAGTCGTACGGGTAGGGACCCTCCGATGCTCAAGTAAGCGACTTGGGAACAGTGAAAAAGAAAGCTAGCATAAAGATAGCTAGAGAGCTTGAGTTAGATTCATTTCTTGTTGTGAGTATGGGTTTTTATACCTGTTCGAGGGTTCCTTTTCCTGCTTCCAGAAGGTGGCTGATTTCAAGGTGCCGCTGTTCGGTAGCAGACAAGCGTCAGGCTGACGGTGACAGATCACAACCGATACTAGGCATGTCAGAGGTGTTTTGTCCCGCCAGCCACCTGTCAGGCACGGTGCCAGGTAGCAGGTAGGCCTAGTCGTGTCAGGCATGCACCGTTACAGATAGTGGCCAGCGCAGTTGCAGACAGTTTGTGAGCCATGTGGCAGCTACAGGCAATTGGCGAGCCACGTGATTGTGTCAGGCGGCTCGAGGACGAAAGGGACTCCAAGATTGAAGCCAAGGGAATATAAGGTCCGAGGCCAAGAGAACACGAGGTCCGAGGCCGAAGGGACTTGAGTCCGAGGCTAAGGGAACTCCAGGTCCGAGGCCGAAGGGACATGAGTCCGAGGTCGAGGGGGCCCCGGAGGCCAAGGGGGTCTCAGAGGCCGAAGCTTAGGATTTCGTCAGTTGTTTTCTTCGTTAACCCTAGCAAGGCTTGATCAGCCACATCAAGTATATTGAAGTTTATTAATTATAAATATTTAGAATTTATTTGGATGAAAAAAAAATGATGGGAAGGAAAAGAAAATTTTAATGATTTGCACCTTTTTTTTTACATTTTAGTTGTGCTATAATTTACCTGCACCAGAAGAGCACTCCGTGTATATATATATATATATATATATATATATATATATATATATATGAACTTTTTGAATTGAATGGGCTTCCCTTTGTTTTCTTCGTCCTCGTAACCCAATTACGCAGGAAAGATGACTGACATGCCAACAATAAATTGGATCTCGATGATCGATCATATCAGAACCTTAATGCATGACTCTTTAAATTTATCGCTATCATGGAACTACAAGGTAGTATTATTTATTTGGATGCATCGTGCTTGACATGTAGTATCCCGTTTTAGTAGATGGTCCTTTGTGGATAATTTTAAACGCCATCCACTAGTTAATGAGTGGTAACGAAATCTCTTTAAATAATGTTAAACGCTTAAACGCCTACTTTGATAGGAGTAGACGGTGGAAGGGAGCTAAGACATCTCTTTAAATAGAGATCCCTTCTAAGGCTTTCGATAATAAAAATAATCGAAAGAACCAGAAGCAAGAAGAGATGTTGGGTCCCTGATCAAGAGCATATCCTGAGGGCATACACCATCGTATGCGATAGCTCATTGATTGGAAGCACTCAATCAATGTTCTTGAAGCAGTAGATCAAGATCCCGAAAAGTAGATCTGCAGCTGATTCAAAATGAGAGGAAGATCAAGATCCTGATTCAGATCTTCGAGAGGTACATCAAAGCAATGCGGGAGGTAATACAAAGATCCTATCTATTAATTCTATACAATATTTTATAGATTGTTTAATAGATTTCTAACCATTGGTATTAGAGCAATTAAACCTCTGCCTTGTTTTGTTGTGAGTGTTTCCATCAGAATTTATTTCGTGAGTGTTTCTATCGGAATTTATTTCTTTTATTCCTTGGTTTAAATAAAAGAAAGTTCTGATTATTTAGAGACCATCAGAATTATTTCTTTTATTTTTTGATATGGTTTAAATTAAAGAAAGTTGATATAATTAATGAAATATCAATTGTGTTGTGGTAGTTACTCTTCGTTTTGATTTTGCTCACGGAATTTTAAGGCCAAATTTATAGCTTACAGCCTGGCCCTTTTTTTTCCATTTTTTTGGAACTTTAAGCGAACAATTTATAGCTTATGAACAGGATATTCGGAAACATATGGGTCATTTTGTTCACGTTAAAAAGAAAGAATTCGTGCGTTTTCGGTTTTGTCGCATCATAGATTTTTCGGGTTTCTCTTTGGCATTAAAGTGGAGATCTCAGGTTCAAATATGCAGTGGCCGTTTTTTCTCTTTGTTCCAATTTTTTCTGGCCGTTCCGATTTTCTTCCGTTCGGTTTCGATTTTTGCTCACGGAACTTTGAGCGGAGCGATACCGTAAAGAGAAGAAAAACAGCGAAAAATGGCTTTCATAACCACATGCGGTGACATGTTGAAAAGAGAAAACGTAAGAGAGAAAAAATAGTGGAAATGTGGCTTCCATAACTACATGCGGTGACATGTTAAAGAGAGAAAACGTTGACTGTTTTGCGGTTTTCGATTTTCTCGCCTATGGGTCTTTCGGTTTTCTCGGGATTTAAAATCTGGATTGGTTAAATTTTAAATGCATTATTATCTGTTTAATATTAATCATGTAACATGATTTGGTTTTATCATTTGTTTCTTAAGTTTAAATTTTTGTATTAAAATATGCCTCCTGAGTCTCTATGCCTACGGTGTTTTGCATAGACTGGCCCAAGGGAATAATGAGCTACGGCCGGACGTGTTTTAATTAACAAAAATTTTTCTTAAGATGATAATTTTAAAATTCATTAAATAGATAATTGAAATGTTGTCTCCTGTTCTGCATACTAGATTTATTCTATGCATGAATTTGGTGGTAGTGTGAAAATCACAGTGCAAATCCTTTCAAGGTCTGATTGGTCAATTGGTGTCTAGAAAGGTAAAGAGATTGTGGTTACTTAATTGGTTCCGTTGACTGACCTAAGGAAAGCAACGGGGGACCCCCACTTCTCTTTCACTGGCCTGGCCAATTTGACTAACTCAGATCTTGATTTGGAAATGTTACGTTGATTAAGATCACTACCTAATAATCATGCTAAATTGGTTAATCTATATGCATATAATGGAATTCAATGTCATGTGATCAATATGATTTTGATTAATTGAGGAGTAGCCACAGCATCTTTGATTAATCAAAATTATATATTGAGTTGCAAAGATCACATAAGGTTAGATGACATTAATTGTGACTAATTATATTAATGTAATGAATCTTATCCCACAGGAATTTTTATTGCACTAATATAATTAATTAGGATGCGATAACAAATTATTTTCTTAATTACCCACAGGAATTAAGAAAGGAATATAATTTGTTAGTCACATCATTAAGTTAATGAGTCTATTTGAGTATAATAACTTAGCCCACAGGTAGTTATTGTATGTTATTGATTCATGTTATTGCATGTTTACATTGGTAAAACATGACATCAAGTTATATGCCTCAAATTCAATTACATGAACATGATTTTTATTTTTATGCAGCTATTTTGCCTGTTAATATTTCTGATATGAAATGTGATGTTCCCGATTTAAGTGGTGATAATTATAAATTATGGAAGGAGAGAATTCTTCTTCAATTAGGGTGCATGGATATTGACTATGCTATCAGGAAGGATGAACCACATTCAGTTACATCTACTAGCACTCAGGCTGAGATTGCTGCGTATGAACGATGGGAACGGTCCAATCGCCTCAGTATGATGTTCATACGTACTAAAATTTCTGCTAGTATACGTGGTTCAATTCCTGAGTGCAAAAATGTCAAGGAACTTCTGAAGGCTATTGATGCACAATTTGAGTCTTCAGATAAGGCAATGGCTAGCACCCTAATGACAAAATTATCATCAATGAAGCTCACTACGGTTGGAGGTGTGCGTGAGCACATCATGAAGATGAGGGACATTGCGGCTCAGTTGAAATCCCTAGAGGTTGAGATGTCAGAATCTTTCTTGGTGCACTTTATTTTGAGCTCACTCCCACAGCAGTATAGTCCCTTCAAAATATCTTACAACACACATAAGGACAAATGGTCAATTAATGAACTTCTGACCATGTGTGTTCAAGAGGAAGGGAGGCTGATTTTAGAAATGGGAGAAAGTGCACATTTAGTCACTCAGAGAAGACTAAAGCTCCCAAAGCCAAACGCAAAGGAAAGGGTAAAGTATCCATCCATACAGAAGACAAGAAGGAGTCCAAGTGCTTCTTTTGCAAGAAGAAAGGGCATATAAAGAAAGATTGTCTCAAATTCAAAGCTTGGCTTGACAAGAAAGGTACTCTAACCTCATTCGTATGTCATGAATCCAATTTGGTTATATGTCATAACACATGGTGGATTGATTCTGGTTCTACAATCCATGTTTCAAATACCTTGCAGGGTTTTCTAAATCAAAGGAAACCATTGGGAAGTGAACAAAGCATCTATTCAGGAAACAAGATGGGTTCACATGTGGAAGCAATTGGAACGTGCAGACTTATTTTACATTCTGGTTTTGTTTTGGATTTGGAAAAGACATTTTATATTCCAAGTTTCTCTAGAAATTTGATTTCAGTGTCAAGGCTTGTACCAGCAGGATACTCCTTTAATTTTAATAAAAGCTCTGTTGATTTATTTTATAAATCTAAGCTTATTGGGAATGGTACATTGTCAGACAATCTTTTCCAAATTAATTTGAAAAATAATACCACCTATAATGTGATGCACGCCCAAACTGGTATGAAAAGATGTGTTATAAATGAGAATTCCTCTATTTTGTGGCATCGGAGATTAGGTCATATCTCCATTGAGAGAATTAAAAGATTAGTAAAAGATGGAGTACTTGATACTCTTGATTTTACTGATTTTGCACTTGTGTGGACTGCATAAAGGGAAAGCAAACCAACAAGTCCAAGAAAGATGCCAAGAGAAGTTCGGAAATACTGGAGATCATACATACGGATATCTGTAGCCCAGATATGGATTCGTATGGTCAGAGATACTTCATCTCATTTATTGATGACTATTCACGATATATGTATCTCTACCTACTTCATAATAAGAACGAAGCATTAGATGCCTTTAAGGTATTTAAGGCAGAAGTAGAGAAACAATGCGGCAAGCAAATTAAAATCGTGAGGTCAGATAGAGGTGGAGAATATTATGGTAGATACACTGAAAATGGACAAGCACCTGGTCTCTTTGCTCGGTTTCTTGAAGAAAATGGAATTGTTTCTTGGCGTGAATCCAGGTTCGTTTCTTATCCGCTTTTTTCGATTTGGTTGTTTTCTGATTTGGGGGGTTTTAATGGCTGAAAGTAATGACTGGAGTTATCAAAGATCTGTTAGTTCTTTTTTTTTTTTTCTAAACTATATTATGGATTGCATGGTGGACCAACCTTCCGATCTGGAAGTAATGCTGCTGTTGACTAATTGAGGAACGAGCTCGAAGCATTCCTGACAGCTAAAAGGACCGAAGAACCTAGAAGTGCATGTAAGGATCTTGCTCTGAAAGTATCCTGTTCAGAATCTAGTTCTTCATTCCTTTGATGGTGGGACCATTGGATATTATTGATTCAGGAAATTTAGTCCCCATTGGAATTGAACTGGTTAATTAAACAACTTTGCTGATTTCACCTTGAGTCCACGATGTCTGATTGCTTTCACCATCTCATCAACCATTGACCCTTCACAAGCTTGATCGCCCATGTCTTCCAAAGCTTGTGCTCTGCTCCATAGCCTTGTAGGACTAGCCAAACCTCGTGGCATAGCGATTGTAGAATTTGACAACAAATGATCTCTGAGTCCCTTTACCGATAAGTATCTCTGGGCATCTTGATCCATCTTTTGGGCCTGTTTGTCCAGGAGGCTACTGTTGTTACAGCCTGTTTTGCCATTTTAGTTTTATGATTCCACATAAACTAATGGGGAAATGGTAGGAATTTTTGGAATGGGGCTCAGAAGGACCCAAGGACTACCATTGCCCATCAGAAACCACACTGACATGGTGCACAGCACACGATGACCAATTTATATGGAAAGAATGTTTGCTCAAAGCACTCCAACCTGAGTGCTTCATTTGAAGATAAAAGATCATCAGTAGGAATTTTGCAGTAGCGGACAGAAATTTAGCAGTACCGGATAAAATCTTAGCAGGCCATTGGTAGGGAGAGGAATCTAGCAGCAGTGGACAATAACTTAAAATTTCTGGTGAGCAGGAAGCAAATAACTTAGTTAACAAATCAATTAGGAATTTGTTTCTTCAATGTCATCCAAAATTGAGGATAGTTCTTCAGAAAATTCTTAACAGGGCAATGACCTTATCGTTTTCTTTGGACTTGCCCTCTCCAAGCCCTTTCAAACAGTTTGCTCTAATCTATTGGTAGCAAAACAAAATATAGAATTCCTATAATCACCAGTGGGACATATTTGTTAGTCTACTGACATCACTCCTTAATGGTCTGATGCATTTTCTAGTTCACCAAGTAGGCTTTTAATCAGCAAGAGACCTGCTAAGGTACTACCTGTGGAGCCTGGTATGGTACTCCAAAGCTTAAATCCTAGGGTGGAGGTTTGTAGGCTCCACAGGGTTAAGGCCCAGGTTGTTGGGTCTTGAGGGGGCTAGTCTATCATTGGGCTAGGTTTGGGCCCAAGGTGTGGATTGGTCCAAGGGAGTTTTTTAGAGTTTATTATCCATATAATAAGGCACCGGTTCATGTGTGGTGTTGGTTTTATTTTGGTGGCCGTCATGGGGACGGGTTTATATAGTCATGTAACGATGATGATTATAGATGAATGAAAGAAACCCTTTTCTCCCTAAAATAAGCTATCCCTTCTCTTTCTCCTCCTCTTTCTCACATATAGATGCCCTAGGTTTCTAGAGTTTTATTGCTGCCATCTCTGCCCTAGCCATCTTCTTAGAGCCGCCTCTCTCAAAGAAGGAGAAGGAAGAAACCCTAGCAGCACCTTCTTCTTGGGCAACGTCTCTTGATTTTCTGGATCAGAACTGAAGGTTCACGTGAGGAAGAAGAGAGGCCACGACCCTCTCTTACAATCTTGGGACGGAAGAAACCAAGGAAAATCCTAGTTGCTAATCAATTTGGGAAGATTACCAAGATCAAGATCCAAAATTCTGCTGCAGAAATTTCAGTAGGGATATCATCTCGCTTCCGCATCTCCACACGACTTGGGGCTGGTCGAATGCGTGCTATGCTCCAAGGGTAGAAAGAGGACGATCCACTTTTCATTTGGTATCAGAGCCTCCGTGATTTGGTGGAGAAAAGATTGGATCTTGGGCATTTTTTGGTAAGATATCAAACCAGAAATTTCTGCAGCAAGTTTAATTTTCTGTTTTTGTTGTGTGCATTGTTTCTGGTTGGATATGGCATCTAGTAGCTTTAAATTGGATTTTGAAAAGTATGATGGCAAGGGGAACTTCACCCTATGGCAGCAAAGGGTGAAGGATTTATTAGTACAGCAAAGGATTTATAAGGTCTTGGTGAAACAAAGACCGGATAATGTAAGTCGTGAGGATTGGGAGGAGTTAGAGGAGATTGCATTTAGCACAATCAGGATGTGCTTGGCTGATCAAGTC
Source organism: Calamus simplicifolius (assembly GCA_900491605.1). NCBI lineage: Eukaryota > Viridiplantae > Streptophyta > Magnoliopsida > Arecales > Arecaceae > Calamus > Calamus simplicifolius. Next base: position 1,128,602 of record UESW01004036.1, read on the forward strand.
TTGCCGGAGATTTGCACGCAGACCACGGCAAGGGGGCTATGGGAAACTTTAGAGAACACTTACATGGAAAAGAGTATGACAAACAAGTTGTGGTTGAAGAAACAGTTGTACAGCTTGAGAATGCCTGAGGGAGGAGATCTTGTGGCCCATATTCAGAAATTCAATCAAGTGTGCTCAAAGGTGATGAGCCTTGATGTGAAGATTGATGAAGAAGACAAGACCCTCATCTTGTTGTGTTCGCTACCCAGTTCCTATGATGGTCTGATTACAACCTTGGTGTATGGGAAGGAGACCCTGAATTATGAAGAGGTTGTGGGGGTGCTGAGATCAAACCAGCAAAGAGAAAAAATTCGCATGGGAAACTCTAACACAGAGGTACTTGCTATGAATGAGAGGCAAGGAAGACCCTGGGAAAAGGTTAGAGGCAAGTCCAAAGGCAGATCTAAGTCTCGGGGCAAGCAGAAAGCATGGAAGTGTTACAAGTGTCATCAGATTGGTCATCTGAAGAGAAATTGCCCACTTCTGAAGAATGAGAAGGGGAAGGGCATTTCCAAGGGAGGTTCAGCCAGCAATGGTGGTGCAAATTCATCTGAAGACAGTGAAGATGATGTACTGGTAGTTTCAGATGGGACCAAGAAGTGTGATAGTTGTTGGACACTTGACTCAGCATGTTCTCACCATTATACTTCGCATAGGGAGTGGTTTGCAACTTATGAAGAATCTGATGGAGGGAGTGTATGCCTTGGTGATAATCATCCTTGTAAGGTTGCTGGAGTTGGAAGCATAAGGGTGAGGATGTATGATGGGGTTATAAGGACTTTAACCAATGTCAAACATGTCCCGGAGTTGAAGAAGAATCTAATTTCTTTGGGCTACCTGGAGAAGCATGGGTATGCTTTTGGAAGCCAGCCGGGGAGTGGATGTTTGAGGATAACCAAGGGTGCATTAGTGGTGATGAAAGGGAGAAGGTTGGAAAATAATCTCTATCAGATGGAAGGCTCAGTGGCCATAGATGGTGCAGAGGTGCTAGCAGCGGCATAGGAGGAACAGTTGGTCTATAAACTGTGGCACTATCGAATGGGACACATGAGTGATAAAGGGCTTATAGAACTCAGCAAAAGAGGTCTGATTCCATCACTTAAGAAGGAGGATAATGACATCTGTGAGCCCTGTATTTATGGCAAACAACATAGGGTAAGATTTGCCAGCAGTTCCAAGCAGAGTGAAGGTATTCTGGAACTAGTTCACTCAGATGTATGGGGACCGGCCCCTGTGTCAGCCAGAGGTGGGGCTAAGTATTTTTTAACTTTCATTGATGACTACTCCAGGAAGGTATGTGTATATCTGATAAGAGAAAAATCAGAGGTATTTGCCCGGTTTAAAGCTTGGAGAGTTGGTGTTGAAAAGGAGACAGGAAAACCAGTGAAGTGTTTGAGATCTGACAATGGAGGGGAGTATACAAGCAATGAATTCAGAAGCTACTGTGAGAAAATGGGATCCAACGCCATTACACAGTAAGGATGACTCCCCAGCAGAATGGTGTGGCAAAGAGGATGAATCGTACATTGACAGAGAAGGCTAGGTGTTTGAGGCTGCAGGCATCACTGCCCAAGGTCTTTTGGGGTGATGCAATTATGTTCTCTGGTTTTCTTGTTAACAGGTCCCCTAATAGAAAACTTGATGGAGGCATTCCAGAGGAGATCTGGAGTGGGAAGAAGGTGGAGCTTGGACACCTAAGGATTTTTGGTTGCCCAGCCTATGCACATGTGGAGGCAACTGAAAGGAGCAAGCTGGACCCAAATCACAAAGGCTGATCTTCATCGGGTATCCACAGGGAGTTAAAGGCTATTTGCTATGGAGTTAAGATTCACAGAAGTGTATCATCAGTAGAGACATTATTTTTGATGAGAAGAGCATCTTGAAGAGGTCAGAGATTGCAGATGGAGCTGAAAAGGCTGAACAGGACAACAGTGGACAGCATTGGCTGACAGGTGATGTACCTTCTACTTCTACTTCAAAACATGCTTCTTTTGAGGTGGAGTTTGGTATGAATGTTCCAATACATGTAAAGGATCAGCCACAAGAGCCATCAATCCAAAAGGAGGTGCAGGTGGAGTCACACACTTCAGCTTTGAGAGATGATTAAAGGGGTGTAGCACTACACAAGGCAAAGCGTACCATCATCAAACCTGCTCGGTATCGCATTGATGACATGATTTCCTATGCTCTAATCATTGCAAATGAAGATCCAGAGACCTTCCAAGAAGCCATGGAAAGTTCAGAAAGAGACTCATGGATGCAGGCCATGATGGAGGAGATGGAGTTCCTGGAAAAGAACAAGACATGGCAGCTAGTGGATCTACCTAGAGATGCTCGGGCCATTGGTTCAAAATGGGTGTTCACAAAGAAGGAGACACCTTCAGAGCAAGGTGGAGTCAGATACAAAGCAAGGCTTGTTGCTAAGGGGTTCTCACAGAGAGAGGGAGTGGACTACACAGAGTATTCTCTCCAGTGGTACGTCATGCTTCAATTCGTGTGTTGTTATCTCTCGTAGCACAACATGGTATGGAGTTGCAGCAGATGGACGTCAAGACGGCTTTCTTACATGGGAGTCTAGAGGAGAGGATATACATGAAGCAACCAGAGGGTTTCAAGGAATCTGGATTGGAAGAAAAAGTGTGTCTACTAAAGAAATCGCTCTATGGTTTGAAGCAGTCACCCCGTCAGTGGTACAAAAGGTTTGACACTTTTATTTTGGGCCTTGGATTTTCTAGATGTGAACATGATACTTGTGTCTATGTGAAAGATGTGGATGAGGATGATGCACTGTATCTCCTTCTGTATGTGGATGATATGCTCATTGCCAGCAGGAGTGTTGAAGCAGTGAATAGACTGAAATATGCATTATCAACAGAATTTGAAATGAAGGATTTGGGGTCAGCTAGGAGATACTTGGGATGGAAATTTACAGAGATAGAACCAAGGGAATTCTACACTTGTCATTGGGTGGATATATTCACAAGGTGTTGGAGAGGTTTGGGATGGATAAGGCCAAACCAGTTGGAACACCTTTGGCTAGTCACATGTCTCTTTCTAAGTTACAGAACCCCCAGACAGATGAAGAGAAAGAGTACATGGAGAGAGTTCCATATGCCAGTGCCGTGGGCAGCATTATGTATGCTATGGTGTGTTGCAGGCCTGACATAGCATATGCAGTGAGCCAGGTGAGCAGATTCATGGCGAACCCAGGGAAGGAGCACTGGAAGGCACTCAAGTAGATTTTGAGGTACCTTCAGGGAACTCGTGGACTTGGTCTAATTTTTGGGCAGCAAGATGGATCCAAGGAGAAATCTAATATCCCAAGTAAGTCATTAGGTCCATTGGAAGGATTTGTGGATGCAAATTTTGCAGGTGATCTGGATACAAGAAGGTCTACCACAGGGTATGTGTTCAGCATGTATGGTGGATTAATTTCTTAGAGATCAACCCTTCAACCTATTACAGCTTTGTCTACAAAAGAAGCTGAGTATATAGGGATTACAGAGGCTGCCAAGGAGGCTCTTTGGTTAAAGAGACTCATCATGGAAATGGGGGTGAAGCAGGGTACAGTATTGTTACACAGTGATAGTCAGAGTGCCCTGCAGTTGGCTCAGAACCCAATCTATCATGCACGCACAAAGCATATAGATGTGAGGTATCACAGGATCAGAGAATTGGTGGAAGAAGGTGAAGTGGAGTTGGTAAAAGTTCATACAAAGAAGAACCAGGCAGATGCACTTACGAAGACTCTTCCACGGGATAGCTTTCTCTCATGTGTGACATTGATGGGTCTGAGGGAATGTGCAGATTTTTCAACAGCTTTGAAGCACCAAGGTGGAGATTGTAGAGCCTGGTGTGGTACTCCAAAGCTTAAATCCTAGGGTGGAGGTTTGTAGGCTCCACAGGGTTAAGGCCCAGGTTGTTGGGTCTTGAGGGGGCTAGTCTATCATTGGGCTGGGTTTGGGCCCAAGGTGTGGATTGGTCCAAGGGAGTTTTTTAGGGTTTATTATCCATATAATAAAACACCGGTTCATGTGTGGTGTTGGTTTTATTTTGGTGGCCGTCATGGGGACGGGTTATATATAGTCATGTAACGATGATGATTATAGATGAATGAAAGAAACCCTTTTTCCCTAGAATAAGCTATCCCTTCTCTTTCTCCTCCTCTCTTTCTCACATATAGATGCCCTAGGTTTCTAGGGTTTTATTGCTGCCATCTCTGCCCTAGCCATCTTCTTGGAGCCGCCTCTCTCAAAGAAGGAGAAGGAAGAAACCCTAGCAGCACCTTCTTCTTGGGCAACGTCTCTTGATTTTCTGGATCAGATCTGAAGGTTCACATGAGGAAGAAGAGAGGCCACGACCCTCTCTTACAATCTTGGGACGGAAGAAACCAAGGAAAATCCTAGTTGCTAATCAATCTGGGAAGATTACCAAGATCAAGATCCAAATTCTGCTGCAGAAATTTCAGTAGGGATATCATCTCGCTTCCGCATCTCCACACGACTTGGGGCTGGTCGAATGCGTGCTATGCTCCAAGGGTAGAAAGAGGACGATCCACTCTTCACTACCAATCTGGGATACATTCAATATTTGCATGACCTTTCTTTCTATGTTTGTAGCAACAATGGTTGTTTATTTGTCGAATGCAATAAATTTTAGTATAATCTTTAACTTGTATTATTGAAATCATGAGATAACTAAAGTTTGATCGTTGCCTATTGCTATTTAAAATTAGATCATGATGGTAGTCATTAAGGACAAGAATATATGATCTTGCACCAATTCAACTGGCACACAATTGACGGTTTGATGCCACAAGACATAGGGCCCTGCAGAAATTGGAACTTTTTTGTTTCCCTTCCGGTGTTCTGATGGCCTGAGAAGATCACTCTACTAAAGTTGAATGCCGTCTATAGGTTCTTAAGTTCATAACATTATATGTTGTATCAGTATATTAAACCAACATGCATACTGAATGTACCAATGTTGTATCAATATAGCACAGTACAAGGTTTGATATCGAGATGGTGAACCTTTATTCTTAACATCTATATTATTCAACATTTCAAAATTTTAGCTTTCTTGTTACTTCTTCCTCTTGTATATGCTGGAAAAATATTTTCCATCTAATTGAATGTATTTGACTACTTTTTTAAGTTATCCCTAATATTGTCTATGCTGCTGCTGATTGATGCAAAGGAATAGTTGCTTTTATCCAACGATGTCGATTGATAAGAGTTGGATAATAAGAAACGAAATTGTCCAGAATATGATGCCGGTATTAAGAAGTTCATAGAAAAGGCAAGGCTTCATGTTAATGAAGAAGGAAAGATACGTTGTCCTTGTGCGCGGTGTTATAATGGCAAATAGCATAAGCCTGATTTAGTTAAATTACACTGTATGTTAAAAGGGTTTCTTGAAGAGGTATCAGACGTGATATTTTCATGGAGAACAGTTTGGAAGCAATGTCTCGGATGAAAATGAGAATGAAGATGATGACCCAGAAAGGGAACAAGATGAGATGGTCGAAGCATTGCAGGACATCGCTGGCCCAAGTGGTGCTCACACTAAGGTTGGCAATGATGATGACAATCCGATGATGTCTGACCATGGAAGGACCGATCATAGTAAGAAATTGGATGATCTTTTCAATGAGGTGGAATCCGAGCTTTATCCTAGATGTAAAAGTTTCTGCTTTGACATTCTTAGTGAAGTTAATGCACATTAAGGTCCTCAATCGGTGGAAAATAAGTCTTTCAATATGTTGCTTGAACTATTGAAAGAGACATTTCCGAATGGTACTAGGATACCATCTTCACACTATGAGGCCAAAAAGAAGATGAATGAGTTGGGTTTAAGCTACGAGAACATACATGTATGCAAGCATGATTGTGCTATCTTTTGGAAGGAGAATGCCTCTTTAGAAAAATGTCCGGTATGCAACGAGCCTAGGTACCGAGTGATTGGAGATAAAGATAAGAAGATGCCTTATAAAGTTATGCGGTATTTTCCACTCACACCTCGTTTGAAACATCTATATGCCTCAAGACATACAGCTGAAGATATGAGGTGGCACTATGATAAGAGACCGATCACAGATGGGGTGTTACGGCATCCAGCAGATGGAGAAGCATGGAAAGATTTTGATCAAAAGTATCCTAATTTTGCCAGTGAACCAAGAAATGTAAGGTTAGGTCTTACTTCAGACGAATTCAATCCATTAGGAACATGAGTAATGCATACAGTATGTGGCCCGTCATGTTAGTACCTTATAACTTGCCTCCATGGAAATATATGAAAGAGACATTCTTTATGATGTCATTGCTTATCCCCGATCCTAAATCCCCAGGAAGGGATATGGATATATTTTTAAGGCCAATAGTGGATGAACTTAAACATTTATGGACCGAAGGTGTTGATGTATATGATGCACCTACAAAAGAGAGTTTTCGGATGCACGTAGTTGTTTATGGGCTATAAATGATTTTCCAGCATACTCATTATTATCTGATTGGAACACAAAGGGTTATAAGGCATGTCCAGTTTGTAATGAGCAAACCTCATCCAAAAAGCTGAAAGACAAGATTTTCTATATGGGACTGTTGACTCAAGTATTGATTTTGATGATTAATAAAAGACATGAGTATATTTACTATGTTTCTAATAGATTTAACAAGTGTTACAAGGATTAAAAATATTTGATCAATCAAAAGGAATAAAGAAACAAGTTTTGAATCAAAATGTCAAAAGAATTTTTCAAAGTTCAGAGCTTGGAGTCGACACCCAAATGGTCAGGAGTCGACCCCAAGGCATATCAGAAGTTTTCTAAATTTTGGCATGGTCTGGAGTCGACACCCAGAGTTTCAGAGCCGACTCCAACCTAAGATACAGAGAAGCGTATTCTGTTTCAGTTTCCGGAGCCGACACCCAGTATTCGGGAGCCAACACCTGAGAGTTTGGGAGCCGACACCTGATTTTCTGGAGCCGACTCTAATATGAGAACAGAGAGCATGTTTTTATTAGCATTTCTGGAGCCGACACCTTCAGATTATAGAGCCGACTCCCGAAAGCGGCAAGCCAACACTTATCTTTCTCGGAGCCAACTCCTCAACAACTTTTATTTTCTATTTTTGGATACCCGACCTGGAGCCGACACCTGAAAAGTTGGAGCCGATTCTAACCTGTCAGGAATGAATTTTTATCTATCAGAATGGACTCCAACAGCAAGATTTCTTTTTACCTAACCTCTAACGGCTATTTTCTTTGTGTGTAGAGAGATCCAAACAACACAACGGCTATATTTCCCACCTAAATCTGGATTAAGAAATCTATAAAAAGGGAAAATCGTCCGTTTGAAAGAGAGGATATACAGAGAAAGAGGAGAAAAATTGAGAAAAATACTCTGTGAAAAAGAGAGAGAATCAAGAGAAAAGACTTAGAGCTCAAATCCATCAACCTCAGAAAGCTTAAAGAGAAATCCACAAGCTTCTCAAGTTCAAATCAAGGAGATTTCCATTTAGAAGAAAGATAGCAAAAGCCCCAAATCCTAAATTTCTGAAGAATTTTAGCTAAGGCCCTGATTCAATCTTTCAAAGGAGAAGAGGAAAAGAAGAAAAACACACATTCAAAGAGCTTCAAACAGGCTTTTCTTATCCTTGTTTAGTTTATTATTTATTTGCTCATTTGAGGAGCTACTGTGTACTTAAACTCTATTTTTCATTAGTGTTTGCTAATTCAATTGGGGGATTGAATTAGTGGAGGTAGTATACCTCGGTACAAGCTAAGGATAGCTTGTTGTTTGATTGTGTGCTGGTGAGCCCGAAAAACCAGCTGGATTCGTTGTGATCCTGAGGAAAACAATAAGTTTTGAGTTGTGAGCTTGTAAAATAACTCGACTGTAATCAAAAGGATTATAGTATGGACCCAAGTGAAGCTTGGGAGTGGACGTAGGTGTTAGATACACCGAACCACTATAAAATCTTTGTGTTTGCCGTGCTTTATTTCTTAGTCTCCCTCTATCTCATTTATTTGTGATTAGCATTTATCTACTTTGCACTTAAGCTCTTTCATATCAAAGCAAAAAGTTTTTTAAAAGAGTTAATTTTTTTAAGAACCCAATTCACCCCCCCTATTGGGTTGCCATCTGGGCCAACAATTGGTATCAGAGCTAGTACTCATTTCTTATTTGATCCAACGATCAAGAGTTAAAGATCCAAATGGCAGCTCAAGCTGGATCTTCATATGCTGAAGGTCATTATACCAATAGACCTCCTTTATTCAATGGTTCTAATTATTCTTATTGGAAAGCTAGAATGGAATTTTTATTCAAGCTTTAGATTATGAGCTTTGGAGTGTAATCACTAATGGACCTAGCACACCCACACACTTAATAGATGGTTCAATAGTTCTAAACCTGAAAGGGATTGGAATGAGAACGATAGAAAAATGGCTCAGCTCAATGTTAAGGCCATGAATGTTTTATATTGTGCTTTAGATGCTATGAATTTAATAGAATTTCTACATGTATTTCCGCAAAAGAAATTTGGGATAGACTAGAAGTTACCCATGAGGGTACTAATCAAGTCAAAGAATCTAAGATTAATATTCTTGTTCATAAGTATGAATT